>CAJUYG010001477.1:0-26510 GCA_910591675.1 Galerucella calmariensis
AAAAACATTATTGTGGTTTGATTCCCTAAAAATAAGAGAAAAAATAATAAGTAATGCCAGAAGAAACAGTCATTTAGGTCAAATTGGATTTTATTGAGGTGTGTCTAATCCGAAAGTGTGGACCTTAGAAGGTGTGGAATGGGAGGACAAAAAAGGTACCAAAATAAACCTACTATTGAAAAGCTGGCCGTTTTTTTAAACGGAAAGTTTTCTTTCACTTTTACATGAGATGCACCCTTTCCGAGATATTTGGCATGAAAAATTTGGATTTTTACCCCCCATTTTGAGCACTTTTTTCATGTCTTACGAAAACCCTTTTTTTATCATACATACTCCGCTCCGCCTCGCTCTCGTCAACTGCAGTCGCGTGCGGGAAAGTATCACTTTCCACACTTGTTAGGAAAATAACTATTTTCTACGAATGCTATGGAAAATAGTTCTTTTCCTACAATTTACGAAACTACAAAGGGTCACTTTGCCTAAGACGTGGGAAAGATTTTTTTTCACGGCACTTTGTCCACGCCACATACATTTATATGGAGAATCAAATAAAATCGACAAAAACTTAGTATGCTACTGTTACCTTCAAATACCTACTTAGTTGTCACAAAACTGTCAGATTATATTGGAAGTTTTTAAATTCGAAAAGGTAGTTTCTAATAACAGAGAATTTAATGAAAAGAAATGACAAAATTGTACAAATTTCACCATTAACTATAATTTTGAATGAAATTATTTAACAGTTTAGAGATGGGATACTTTTAGTGTTATTTTTCTTTTACTAGCCATAGTTACTTTACTTGTATTCTTTAAATTTGTGCAGTTGTAGAAAAAGTATAGTGTGTAACATGTGGGGAAAGTACTTTTCTCACTCGTGAGTTTGCGTCCCTCGCCCTTCGGGCTCGTACCACAAACTTCCACACTCGTGAGAAAAGTTGAACTTTCCCCACTTTTTGCACAATATACTATTGCCGGTCCCTGGCGTTCTTCTTTTTTCATTTTTCCAATCGATCTTTTATAATACAATCTGCCTTGATTTCGTTACTATGGTAACAACGCCTCGATATATTGTCGAGTGATGACAGTTCGTTGATTTTTAATTCTTCGTTTATGTCAAACTTATTATTTTATCTGGTTTTAGTTTTGTTAATCACTTTGTGATAAAAAGTAAAATAAAGAATTGAATGTAGGTATATCGAAGTGTCCGTCTTAAAAAAATATTGTACGTTACAGAACCGAAAATTAGTGTTTTTCAGGTCTCACCAAGCTGCTTGTCTCGACCTGAAAAACACTACTTTCCGGTCTTGTAACGTAAACTACTATTGCCGGTCCCTGACGTCCATTTTGTTTTCATTTTTCCAATCGCTCTTTTATAATAGAATCTACCTTGATACCTACAATTTTGGTGAAAATTGATTAAGTACTTCTCTAGTTATTATATTTGTTTATTAATTGTTTATAACAATTTGCTAATAGTTTCAAGGCGTTTTTGAATTATTTTTGGATACAATGAAAATGTGTACCTACTTCATTGATTACAATAATTTTTAATAAATTATACTTTTTAGATGCAACCACGATCTTCGGAAAGCAATCGAACACGTTAACATCAACAATAGCCAAGATTCCGCAGAGTTACAATCGACAGTTGAAGAATCCACCTCAGCATTTCGACCTGTTAGCTCCAGTACGAAATCTTCGAAACCTTACGTGGTCCCTCATTCCGGTAGCTTCTCCTTTATTCCCAACAAAACGTTTAGTTTGTATCCATTTTGGCCGTTATTTAATTATCAGCTGCCTCAGCCGATTTTACCCAGTCCGGTTTTGGTTCAAGGTATTTGTGAGTGCGATCAGTGTAGAGCGACGGCCAGAGTTAATGTTGGTCCAGGCTGAGACTTTCCGTGAAATCTATTTTGTGGTGTCTTAAGTGTTATATTATAATTATTATGGAAGTTATTAGGTGCAATTTTATGTTAAGTTATCAAAATGTATAATAGTTCAGTAATAAAGATGAAGTGAATTGGAATTTTTATGTTTTTATTGATGTTTTATTAGTTTTACCTGCTTGTATGCTGAATACCATAAAATCGGCTCATTCGTTTAGGAGCTGTTCAGTATCGACCCGATTGCAGCGCCACCTACCGGGACCAATCATGAATCTAAACCATTCCGTGCAAAGCCAGGGTGGGCTGCTAGTTATACATATAAACCTTCCTCTTGAATCACTCTATCTATTTTGAAAACTGATCACATCTTTACACCTTGGGTTGGTTTTAGAAGGGATATCTCCAAGGATCTCTTATCTTGCTTTTTATACTTTTCACCTGCTTTGGACAGTTCTCAACTTTTCCATGACATTTCTGGACTTTTATGTAGAAGTCCGTAAAGAAAAAGAAGAAGACATACCTCTGGATTCATCTAGGACTGCCATTCGAAAAATCTATTGACATAATGATATGACCTATTGTATTTTTCCTCTCAATTTTTTTTTATACAAACCTTCTCCAGACAATAACGAACACATAAAAGAAAGATTTATTCAATTTGTTCAGTCGATCAAAAGTTAGACAAACATTTCGGTGATTCTTTTTTTATATGTAGAGAATGATTAGGTGAAAGGTGTACTGACAGGTACCTTTGAAATGATTTTTTTAACGTTTAATTCATTATTCACATCATTTTTCGTATTTGAAATAGTGATGAGCAAATGCAAGACCAAGACCAAGACCCGGTTAGTCTTGGTCTTGGTCTTGTTCTTGCATACAAGGTCTTGGTCTTGGTCTTGCAGTCAAATAAGCGGTCTTGGTCTTGCAGGGTCCAGTCTTGGTCTTGGTCTTGCACCAAGACTCTTGCAAGTTTTGCACTTTTTTTGAAAATTTTTTCTGGAGTCCATTTTTACAAAAAAATGAATCAGAAAAAATAGTTTCTAAAATCATTAAAAGTGAAGAAAGGGACAGTCTTTCTCATTACAAAAATTTTGTTTTTTTATATTTAATTGTAGCGATAAATCAAGTATAAAATTTTTTTTATTCATTTTGACAATTTTTTTAGAATATAGTTTAATAATGTATCAATGATGTGAAGACGTAAAAATATAACAATTTATAATCTTATTTATAAGTTTGAAAAAATTTATGTATATTAAAGTCACTGAGTTTTAAGTCTCTCTATAAAAAATTATTCTTTCTTTGCGGCCAGGCGTATTAGCTGGGATTTGAAATAAACCAAAATTATTTTTAGTGTTGGTGATTAAAAAAAAATAGGTATTTTTTTTTAAGTTATAGGATATGGTAGGATACATTAATAGAGCATAGGTCAATATTTGAAATAAAACTGCATACAGCTAAAGAATAAGAAAAACAGAATAAAATATAAAAATATTCCACCAAAAGTACCTATATGTATATGTAGGTTTTATTAATACCCTATAAATTTTGACCAGTTGAGCGGGAACACCCTGTATATGAAAAAAATACTTCGTTAAAACAAGCAGTTGTGGTCAGTATATGTTGGGGAGGGGGAGGGTTTAAAATGATCTGCTCATCTTTATTTTTCGGTTAAAATGTTTAAAAAACGCAAGACTCTTGCAGGCTTAGTCTTGGTCTTGCATCAGTCTTGCAATTCTGAGTCTTGGTCTTGCATAAGTCTTGCACTGCTCGGTCCTGGTCTTGGTCTTGCAGCCTGAAGCTAGTCTTGGTCTTGGTCTTGGTCTTGCATTTTCTGCAAGACCAAGACCAGTCTCGTTCATCACTAATTTGAAATACAAAATTACAAAACTATCACGTATGCTGGTAATGTTTCTCATAATATGTCAAAGATAATATCTTCAGCAACAAATACAACAATTTCTTTTGAAACTGAAAGCAATGCAAGTAAAAAATTGTTAAATTTAAAAACAAAACAAAAATCTGGGATATAAAAATTTAAATGTCCAGAACGTTATGCCGTCTATATTGGTCAAACTATTCGAAATATTGAAAATTGCGTGTCGTTCTATTTGGAATACAACGATAGCACATACTTGGTATTTTTTTCAATTAATAATAGTAAAAGCATTAATATACCATAAAGTATGAATTTCAACTAAAATACCTCTGATGCAATTCAAAAAACAAGCACAGCAAGTGTTTGCATTTCCAGCAGAATCCATGGAAGCTGCAAAACGTGTTAAAAGCTTTCTTGTGCAAGGTCGTCTGAATCATAGCAGGTGTAAGAGCCTCCGCACACGGGTCGTTTGGCATTCGATGTGGATGTGTCTGGAAGTCGAAACGTTTCTCCCTCCATTCCACTTCGTAGGTAATGTAACGTAGGTCCACCAACGGGTCGATTTGCGGTCGATAGGTAGTCGAATTGATTGCGTCTCGAGCGTCAGTCGAACCCTGCGAGCTGCTGAGAACGAGAAAGCTCGAGTGTGACGATAGTTTCGCTTGCAATATGGAGGTAAGTACTTGGATTTAATTAAAAAATGGAATTTCTCCAGTGATTGAATTACTTTTTCTTGTAACTTGTAACACTCTTTTGACATTCTATAGAATGCTAAAATTTTTCATCACTTTCCTGTAATTCTTTTGCAGCAACAAACAACCGACAATGAAAATTCCGCTCTATGTACGGATGTATCCATAATCCCCTTTCCTTTTTTTTATCCGATGATAAATATGAAAAATAACAGCGTCCTCTTCATCACTTGAACCACTCATTATAAAAAAGGACTGAGCTTGTTGGAAGACATACTTTTAACACGTATATCATACAATATTTTTTCTACAAACGTTCAAAAAATGCAATAATACAGTTTGAATTGAGATAATTTTAAATTATTTAAATTTAAATTCCATTTTTTCTGCGCATCATTCCTCCTTATCCACGGAAAATGGTAAAACAGCAGTGCAGGAAATTAATTTGTCAAATTGCACAAATTGTACTATTAATATTAATGTTAATAAATAAAATCTAAATATTTTGACGTTTGCTTTCAAAATTTGACAATTCACTTTTACCAGCAGTGCCATAAACATTTTAAGGCACTCAGTGTCTTAAAGTGACATTTTCAAGGCTTCTATGGAGTGCTAAAAATGGCATTTTCAACACGTTTGTAGAAAAAATTCTTTAATCTAGAATTGTAATCTTGCATCAGAGCGGAACATAAGAAAATATTTGGCAAACTCTTGTTGACGCAAGATTTGGCGAAATCCTATCAGTCACTTTTTATATTTTTTAATAAACAGCTGCATTTTGTGTTACTTTGGTAAAGCCAATTTATTTAAAAAAAAAATCTCCCTCAATTTGATATTTAAAACTCCCGCTGAAATTTAAAGTTCCTGCGGCCAAACTACAGATGGCTTTTAAAACAGTAGTCACTGCTGACAACGTACCTAACAGTTACAATTCTGGGTTGAAGTATTTTATGATTTAAAGGATCTTAAGGGGAATCTATCGGCAGCGATTTGAGAAAATATCGAAATATTTTTAGCAAAGAATTTTGAGGTAATGGATGTATTGAAAATTAAGAAAAAAATATATCATGTAGATTAATGTTGAACTTAGAGTTCTCGTCGAATAAAAACTTTGAAATGCTAACCAAATTTTGTTGAAAAAAATACGAATCATGAAGTAATTACACATATTAAGCAAATTTTGAGCCCTTGTAAAGAATTAAATATGGATTAAATGGAAAAACTAATTGATAAGAAGTCTAATTTGAAGCTTTATGAATACTATATAAAAATTTCAGAATCCTCAAATTACTTATGACCGTACAATTCCTTATTGAAATTCGTTTGCTACCACTAAAATATCGGATAAAAATCCATCGCTCGCTTTTCTATCCTTATATGACTGACATTGTCTCTCTGCTTCGGTAGTCGCGTGCTGTTCCATTGCTGATACAACGCTCGCCGTCTCGGCGGTCTCCCAGTTCAGTACTGACGAAGCTTATAGAGTAGTACGTGAACCAAAATCCGCTTGGACCGCTTGGCTACCTACATGTTGCGGAGCTTTCATATTTCTAATAAAATTTTCGTTATGTGAACTTAAACGTGAGGACGTAGGGAAACAAAAAAATATACAAAGCATAATTGTGAAAGGTCGAATTTGGTACATGCCCCTTAATGAACGCATTCATAAAGCATCTCGTAGCGTCACACCAGCTATGATTCAGACGGGGCCTGCAGAACAACACTTCTAACACGTTTTGCAGCTTGCAAGGATTCTGCAGGAAATACTTTTGTTCGTACTTTTGTTCGTTTTTTGAATTCCATCAGAGCTAGTTCAGTTGAAATTCAAAATTCATGAAATATTGATGCTTTTTTTATTATTAATGGAAAAAATACCAAGTATCTGCTATCGTTGTATTCCAAATAGAACGTCACGCAATTTTCAATGACAATATACAGGGGGTGCTATTTGAAAATAAAAAGTGAGGGGTAGCTACCACAGGGCTGTCAAATGTAAAACCTTTTTTTATAAGACATTGAGAAGGTACTTTGGAAAGGTACTTTAATGCCAACCAATGCAGTTTTTTATTTATTAATCATCTTGTCAAATAAGCGAGATATTTCCTGTATATGATAACTTGGGACACCCGGTATATCATTGCGACATGTAGGTTTGTATTGTTGCCTTCAATTTTTGGGTATACTTTTGGGATGTTTTCGCAGAAGCTTGGCTTTGCTAGATACTTAGCAGAGCAGTATATCTCGTGTCAGTTGCGTCAAAAGGAATATCAATGATGTATACTGCTAAATAATAAACAACAACAATGGATTCTACACAATTGCATATGCAGATGACATAGTTATCTTGCAGACTGGCAAATTTGTGAACACACTGTGCGATAGAGCGCAGGATGGGCTTAAATTAATTGAAAAATGGTGTAAGGAACACTCACTGTCGATCAATCTCAGAAAGACTGAGATGGTCCTTTTCACCAGGAAAAGAAGTTTATCGGGTTTGAAACCTCCCGAAATCTTCAAAAGCAAACTAAACTTTTCGGAAGAGGTGAAATACCTTTGGTATTACCCTCGACAGGAAACTAACATAGAACTCTCATCTACAGAGCAGAGCAAAAAGAGCATATGTGGCATATGAGCAGTGTCGGTGGACAGTGGGACGCACATGGGGTCTGTCACCCCGTGTGGTCACCTGGATCTACACTGCAATAATAAGACCCATGTTAACGTATGGAGCAATTGCATGGGGGCCGAAGGTTCTACAAGCAACGGCCATCCAAAAATTATATCAAATACAGCTAATGGCTTGTTTTAACATCACAGGAGCCATGAGAACAACACCAACCGCAGCAATGGAAGTAATTACTGGTCTGACCCCTCTGGACCTACAAGTCAAGGAGGTTGCATTAATGACCGTGGTACGATTGCGCACGGCTGGTGTAAACCCCGAAGTAGGAATGGGCCAATTGAGGTTGAGCCTATGGCAGGAAGCGCTCACTGCGCTACCTCTGCTGCAGGCAGCCAACGATGCAATTGAACCCAGGTTTTTGTTTAACAAACCCTACAAAATTCAAATAAAACAGAACACAGAGCCAGATGCTGCAAATGCAATACGCATATATACAGATGGTTCAAAAATGAAAGAAAGCTCAGGCTGTGGAGTTTACTCGAGATCACTGAGCACTGAGATTAAGTGGGGAATGGGAAACAATACCAGCGTGGTTCAAACAGAACTGGCTGGTATCTCAATTGCCACAAAGGAACTAACCAGAAGAGGAATTTCTGGCAAAAACATAATAATCTGCACTGATAGTAGACAAGCCCTAATAGCCTTGAACAGACAACGTGTTATATCGAGGCTAGTACTAGAGTGCCACCAAGAGTTAGCTGACGTCTCGGCAGATAACAACATTATCCTGAGGTGGGTTAAAGGGCACGGGTTAAGGAAATCGCATTGCTGATTCTTTAGCCAGGGAAGTCGCTGGACTAAAAATTCTAGGACCCAGTGACACCTACGGCCTAACGACTTCGACAATTGCGGAGCTAGCCAAACGTTACACCCATGCTCAATCCCTCAAGAGATGGGATGGAATCAAAGGATGCAGTTTTGCCAGGATCACCCTGGGCGACCCTCGGAAGCTGGCACCGAAGAAATATTTGGCGATGACCAGGAAAAACCTACGTTTAACAGTAGGATTTCTGACTGGTCACTGTCAACTAAGTAAACACCTCCATACTATGAGGCTAGTGGACACACCTCTATGCAGGATGTGTGAACTGGAAGATGAAACTGTCAGGCATGTCTTATGCGAGTGTCCGGAGTTATCGTCAATAAGTGAGTGTGTGTTCGGAGAGTCTTGGCCTACACCTGCCTACACCTCCTCAGGAGGATGTACAATGGGCCACATGTGGCCTAAGTTCTGTGAGCCTACACACTCACCCTCCCTACTCTACAGATACAGATAATAAACTTTCCAAATAGAAAAATTTGAAATCCTCGAATAATCATTCGCAAAAAACTAACAGGAAATTAAATTGGGAATCTAATACCATTATCAGAGTGTTTTCCCATATTTATCTAGGCCCGGTCGATTTACCCCCAGAGTGTTTTAAATCCCATGTAATAAATACCCTATTGGAATTTTTTCTCGGTCTGAAACAAACCCTACTAACTCGATTACTCTTCATCGACTACACCGCATGTATATAACTTGATCTCTTTGTTTGTTTAGTAAGTTAAGAAGAATCTCTTCTGTTTATTTGCCATTTGGCGATGGTCTACATGGAATAACACATCTGACACGCGTTGAGAATTAATAAACGACGATCCTTTTCATTATTTTATGCCTTAAAGGGCTTGTTTTACTTTTACGGAGAATATATTTTTACGTTAAACTATAGTTTTATACTGTTTTTGGTAATATTGAGCTACCGAAAAAAGGTAAAATATAGCTTTATTCATGTTGTGCACAATTTATAAATAAATAAAAACAGTCCTGTATACAAGGTGTCCAAAAACTCTTCTGCCAAACGCAAACTACAGTTACTAGAGGTGATTTTAAATCGCTCAAATTACCTTAATCCAAAAATGCATCCTAAGGGAGTTACAGCCCTTTGAAGAATACGTCCTCAAATGAGTTTTCTTCAAATGATTCAAAAATACCGTTACTTAAAATATTCCAACTTGATATAATCAATAAACAGTTACGAACCAGTCGTTCGCTGTGAATTATTATTTTTTAGATCCCTCACAAGCGTGTCAGTCCAGTCGGGGGGACCAACAGGTATTTTATTAAAAAATTCTTATTTACAAGTTTTTAATGTAGGGTAAACCAGTGAAAAACGCCCCACATTTTGAGAAAAAATTATTTTTACAATAATACAGACTTATCTTCTATTTCAGTTCCATAAACATATCAACTAAACGGTATATTTCATTATGCTGAACACATTTTGACAAAACAGTAACATAGTTTTTATAAAAAGTTATATTAAAAAAATTTTCCGTTTCCCCCCCCCCCCGTTAAATACGCCTCACTTAAAAAATTATACCTTTTTAAGTGTTTGATTGGCCCCACCACTGCATGTGGTTAAGTGACTTTCGCAAGTCTCGTGTAGCCAACCACTACACTTACGACATTGAATCCAGTCAACTTTAGACTTTGTAGTAAAATATTATTCGCTACATTCGACACAAAAGTTTTCAGTATCATCCGACATCTCGTCAGAAGAGCTTAGAATGGGTTTACTTTCGGAGCTTGAAGAACTTGAAATACGTGATTTAGATTTTTTAGATTTGACACTGATAAACATTGGATATTTTCGCATTTTTCTTAATTTCTTTTTTCTCGGCGATGGCTTTCTTATTGTCTGAAAAAACTTGCCTTTTGGCACGATTTTCAGGAGACGTTAGCTCTAAAGCATGTTTTTTTTTACCAATTTGGTGAGGAATCCATTGATCACCGGCTGATTTTGCCTGATTCAAGCCAAACTTCTCAGCAAATGAAAAAGCCATTTTTTTACACTACTAAAGTCTGGCGCAAAACCGATTTTTTCGAGAGCTTTTATGTGCATTCCTAATTCTGGGCACCGACCTAACTGTACTTTTGAGCTTCTAGATAGCAAATGACGTCTCAAGGTTCGAGATGCAATCCTATAGGCTCTACTTGGTTCATTTACACCCATTTCTCTGGATATAACTTTTCCCATAACCTCTGCCAAAGAATCTCCACTAAATGAAGCCCGTGTAGTCTTGCGGACATATTTCTTCCCCATATTCTGAAAATAGAAATGTTATGTATCATTTAGGTACCTATCATTAAAAGTTATAATAGTTGATGGGGCGTTTTATACCGTTATTACTGTGGCGTTTTTCACAATCACTGGTGAAAATCGCCCCACCTACCTAATAGGTCAAGGCAAGGCGCAAACTCAACGAACAAATGGGAATTTATAGGTTATAAAACGTATTTACTCATGGTTTCAACAAAATTACAACAAACTTGAGAAACAAATTGAAATTTGCAAAATAATTACTTACCGTATAATTTTAGGAGCTGGACTGGGACCTTGAACGACAGAAATGTGAATATTTTCGAGTGAAAAAGAAAAAAAAATTATTTACAGCGAACGTCTGGTTTGTAACTGTTTATTGATTATACCAACTTTGAATATTTTAAGTAACGGTATTTTTGTATAATTTGAAGAAAACTCATAAGATGAGGGAGTCTTCTTTAAAGGGCTGTAGCTCCCTTAAGAAGCATTTTCTGATTGAAGTAATTTAAGCTAAATCGACTTAAAATCACCTCTAGTAAGTGTAGTCTCCATTTGAGAGAAGAGTTTCTGGACACAAAAGGTAATATTGCTAAATCTATTTCCACAAGCTCATCCTTAAATTACCATATTCCTAGGCTTTGCAGATGTCCTTGAACATTCTGCTTCATGCTTAAGAATAAACTATTTGATAACATTACAAATAAATTATTGTCTTTTGCATTGCTTTTCCTTTAATGCCCGATTTTACCAACCATTTTCTGGAGTTAGGTAATACCTAAAGCGGATTTAGGAACTCCTATATGCAATTTTGTTCCACCACGCGCTAAGTAATACCTAAGGGCGTGTATCAACTGCCTCGCGGCGCGACCCATGACTTGTCGGCTTTTAGCTATGCTCAAGGTCGCCTTAACTATCAGCTACCCTCGCTTAGCTACGCTTGCTCGTGCATCTAATAGTCTTGGGCTGCTAAAGTTCATTTTCTGCCCCTGTTACACTATATACTAATAGATCTTAATGAATGTCATCCTAAATACATACATAGGTTAGGTTCTATGTGAGTGGGGCCTTCTCCCCACCTCCACTGCTACCTTCGTTAGGTATATTGTGGATCACCCCTAGGGATTACAATTCACCCCACAAGCCTGTGCTTCTGACAAAGTCCATGGTTGTATTTGGTGATACTTTTTTGAAGTCGTTCGGCTCTAAGCTACTAAAACCGAATATATTATACCTTACCCTGCCCAAGGCTGGGCATGAGTATAGTATGTGCTCCGCAGCTTCGTCCTCCAAATTACAGAAACGACAGTCCGAGGTCTGAGCCAGACTCATATCTTCTTTAGGTGGTAATTTAGTCGACAAGGTCCTGTAAGCAGTCCCGACAGAATGCGTAAGTTTGTTCTACTCCATTCCAGGCTCTGCTTATTTTTTGTACTTAAAGGGTAGTATATGAACGCCTTCGAGTGAGAGAGCCGCGGTATGCCTGCCCAGTACGTGTAGGTTTTCCTCTCCGCCCAGGTAGCTATGGCTGATCTAGCAGTGCTTTCCGCAATATCAAAAAATGGTTCAGGTCCGATAAATAGAGTCTCTGATCCCTTTTTTGACAGTGTCGAAGTGTCGGCCTCCTCATTGCCCTCCACTCCTCGATGCGCCGGCACCCAGGTCAAAATGACTCTGTTTACCTTACCTAGAATTTCATACAAAGGTTAAACTGTTTCCAAAATGATTATTTATTAATAATTTTCAAAACATGTTTATACTATTTCTTAACATCTTTATAGCTACCAAATTTAGAACTTGTCGATGTTGATGTACTAATAAGTGGTATTATTTCCTGAAAAATATGAAAAGTTAAACAAGAATAAAAATATTTATTCTGAAATACGTTTACTTACAGGTTTTTCTTCCAACTCTAACAGCAAAGGTAGAACCAATAAATTGAAAAATCCCACAATTCTTATTAGCCAACGAAAACCCAATAAACGAACAGCTTGTCCTGCTAACAAAGGACCAAATGAATAAGAAACTGACACTGAAGCCTGCTGTAAGGCGTAGATTGGTCCATAATGATTACCTGTAATAAAATTAATAAGACATTTTTAACCTTTTCGTTATTTAGAAGTTAAAACTAGTTAGAAAAATCCTTAATAATTTATATGCTAATAGAAATATCATAGCAAAGTCTACTGTCAGTAAATTTGTAAAAAGTTTAATGAAATTGGTGCAGTAATAGTATATTACACACCGAGGTGGGAAGAGTTTCATTACTGTCGAGAGATTAGTTATGGGTCGATTCTGAGAAGTCACAATATAATTTACAGAAACTGTAAGTAACTATGTAACTATTACAGATTTTTGTTTGCAGTCCTTACAGTTATGCTCAGAATTGACCCATTTGTTATATTATTATCTCGAGAAAGGATTGAAACTTCCTACCGAGGTTTGTATACTATTTTATTCACAACCATCATATCCTGATCAAAATTAATGAATAGAAAAGATAATTCATAAACACCCCGTTAGTAAAAAATTTGTTTACTGGCACCGATATGTAGATGACATTTTAGCTTGCTTCACTGGTACTACGAGACAATTAGATAACTTCATTACTCACATTAACTCAATACATAAAAATATCAAATTTACAGTAGAAATTGAACAAAATAACTCCATAAACTAGATCTTACAATTTCAAATATAAATAATAGACATGACTTTTCTAGATTTCACAAACCATCACATACAGACATTACAATACATAATAGTTCAGTCCACCCAATCAGTCATAAATTAGCAGCTTTCAATAGTACGATACATAGAATTTTAACAGTTCCATTGAATATTGACAATTACAATAAAGAACTAAATATAATAAAACAAATAGCGGTTAATAATAATTACGATCCAAATTTAATTGACAACATTATAAATAAAAAGATACGTAAACATACTCTAGAACAAGTATTTCCTTCTGATAAAAACAAAAATAACCAATTTAAAAGCTTAACTTACTTTGGAATACCATCCTTAAAAATAAAATCATTTTTAGAAACTTTAGACTTGAATATTTGCTTCAAAACTGACAACAATTTATTCAAATTCATTAGAAACAACAAATTCAAATCTTCAAAACTAAATAAATCAGGAGTTTATAAATTAAAATGTGGTAATGACGACTGTGATAAAATTTATATAGGTAGAACTTGTAGGAATTTTAAAACTAGAATTTCAGAACACAAACGTAGTTATGAGAACCAAAAATTAGATTCCAACTATTCAAATCATTTATTAGCAAACCAACACTCTTTCGATTCAAATTTTGAAATTTTGCATATAGAAATTGAATCCTTCAAATTAAATTTTTTAGAAGCTCTAGAGATAAATAAAAACAAATATTCAGATAATCTTCTTAGCGACCAACTTGATATTAACAATTCTCCATTATTAAACCTTTTTACCTAGAAAGATTCCTGTAGGATAGTTGTGAATGAGTTTCCAGGTAAACTTGTTAAATACTTTAGTTAATCCCATATTTAGACAAATTCATTTCATTTCCTTGTCAATAGATTATAATTTTATTGTTAAATATCCGTATAATTTAGTATTAAGGCACTGTATAAATTGAAAGTTTCTCATATACCTCCATTCGTTTGAAAAAGCTACTGTTATAGCGAAACGCGTCACTTTAAGTTTAAATATAATGTAGATTTAACAAAATAAAATTGTTTGATTTCATAATTTACTATGGATCTACATCAAGTAAAAGCCTCATCTATTCAATCTTTGTTTTGTTACTTTTGTTCTGAACTCACCTAAAATATTACATTTGACAACTACTGTCACCAATATACATAAATGCCAGATAAAGCATTGATTAATTGAGAAAAATGTCATCCGATGAAGAATTGATGGATTGTACCCCTCCAGAAATAGGTGTTATAATATTTACAGTACATTATTTACATCATTTTAGAGGGTGGGAGGAAGGGACAGGAAGTGATGAGGGCGGGAGGTTAGGGCGGGAAGTAGAGGTGTGTAGTGTGTAATATGACACTTTATAACCTTCAATGACGTTATATAGTGATGACAGCATTACTTATATGGTTGTGAATAAAAGCGATTACAACAGATGCTTAAAATGTTAACTGCTAACAATACCTTCAACAAACCATGCGATTTTTGAGACTTTGCAATACATTTTGCAACATAGGTCACTAGGTATATATTTAGTGGTATGGTAAAGAGGAGAAAGTACATAAAAATTTATAATTTCAAATCATTACCTCCTTTGTTATCTACAAAAGAAGCTAAGAGTGGTACCAAAGCAGCATCTACTGTTCCTACTCCTATACCGATACCAAAATGAGGCAGAGAAAGTTGGGACATGGTGTTTGCTAAAGGAAGAATGTAGCAGCTGAGTCCTGTTATCACCATCGCAACAATAGAAGACCTCCAAGGAGCGATTGGTAACAAACCTATAAAATAAATGTGTAATCATTATAATTAACAAATCACTCAACATTCACCTGCAAAATGTGATCCAATGAAATAGCCGACACTATCTGGAATAAAGACCGCTCCCAATTGCCATCTAGTCGGCGGTGGATCCAATCGAGCCATCAACCACATTGGAACGCAAGGTTCCAAAATGGCCATTGTAGAAGTTGACACACAAATTGTGAAGGTTACTATAAGTGTTTTGTTGTCTTTAAGTAAATCTATACAATCTTGGTAACTGTTTTGGGTGGAGTTATTTTCCAATTCGACTTCTTCTTCTTTTAAATACAGTAGTTGCAGCACTGGAATGAAATGTCATCATAAATAGTATGAGGAAGGAACACTCAGATGGTAGTAGATGATGAGGCGCAAAATTACTAACCAGAATGATTGCTTATATCGAGAGGATAACGCTGTTACCCTATATTAGTGTACTACCATCTGAATGTAAATTTAATTGTAATTATCTTCCAACATTCAAGATCTAACCTTTTTGGTATGCGTCATCGATTTGTAATGTCATTCTAAGACATTATGTTGGAAGAAATGGAAAAAGGCAGGTCTGTGATCAATCCTAATCAAAATATTACAATAATAAACCGTTTAAATGTATTACAAACGTTAACGTTCTGTATCTGTATTAATTTGAAGGGTGAGTGACCCCCACAGCACTTAGGCCACAATTGGCCCATTGTGCTTTCTGGCTCTTCATCCAGCCTACTTGTTTGAAGTAGGCAATAACGTCGCCGGAAGTAAGCTCCCTCATGCTGGCTTGTGTTAGCCCGTACTCGCCGAATACGGAAAACCTAAATTGAGAGTGTCGGCCATTCACAAAGAATGTGTTCGACAGTCTCATCTTCCTGTTCACATCCTCTACAGCATAGGTTCCCAACCTTTTTTTATCTACTGCCCACTTTAAGAATAAATTATTTTTTAACGCCCCCCTTTTTAAACATACTTAAAAACCGCTAAGTAAGTACTTATAACTAATTATTGAAACGCAACTTTATAGTATTCGGACAGAGTATCTTTTATTGAAAATAAAACAAACATAATCAATTCTTACTAATGTGAAGGTTGAATCTGATGCTGTTCAATAAGTTTGTTGATATCAGGTTCCAATTTACTTAAAAACAGCCGCAAGTCGCCACGTTCGGTAACACGCAAACGATTTCTCTTTTTAGTAAGCAGCGTTGCCACAGCACTAAATCCACGTTCACACAAATATGACGATGGGAATGCTAACAAAAATCGTTGAACAATTGATCACAATCCAGGGTACAATTGCGGGATCGGTTTTTGTAGCCAAAATTCTTGATATCCTTTTTTGAACTTGATTTTTATTTCTTCGTTTGTTGTCAATTCTATAAGTTCTTCTTTCAGCTGAGGTGACATTGCTGTGTTGACATTTGAAAACGGATCCAACACCCAGTCTGATTTTTTTCGAGATGTTACGTTGGGTTGATGTTTAGAAGAGTAAATGAGTAGAATGTATGTTTTTGTTTCTTTTTTTAAATATTTTATAACATAATTTATGTTTTTAAGTTTTTATATTTCACCAGAAATATTTTATTATTAATAAAATGAATTTTAAAAATATGCATATTTTCTTATTAGGGCCCTTGTTTTAAATTATTCTGTGTGTAACATAATTTTCTGAAAAATCCGATAATTTTGTCAACGCTGCTTGATAATTTCTTACCTCACGTCTGGCAGCACTGAGCAGCACGCACCAACAGGAATAAGACAAACGTGCATAAACTCGTTTATCTCATTCGACGCCCAATCGTACTCGACAAGCAATAACAAGTATTATAGAACCAGCCGATTGATACAGGAATGTAAAAATCGGATTATTTAACAAAAACTTGTTAAAACATGATTGCCCGCGGTCTATTAGGTATATCGAACCGAGTTTGAGCTATATCTTAATTAATATCAGTTGATGTTCACAAGATGTAGTCGAGAGCTCAGTCGGTGTCTAAGAGTCTTCCTAGCTAGGTAGATGAAATTATAAATCGACCCCAAAGCCCTACACAACGCCCCCTTTTTTTCTGGGTCTCTTACCGCCCCCCCTTAGGCCTGCAGCGCCCACAAGGGGGCGTTATCGCCCACGTTGGGATAGACTGCTCTACAGAGTGAAGTGTCAGACAGACCCAGTCTGTAGAGGTGTTTTCGTAGGTGGCAGTGACCGGTCAGAACACTCGTGGCTGTCCGAAGGTTCTGTCTGTTCATAGTCACGTATTTTTTGGCTACTTTGCTGTCCGGGTACTGCAGCAGTTCCTTGGCAAGCCTGCAACCTTCTGCATCGTTCCATCTACCCTTAAACTTATCAAGGGAATGTTCCTTTATTAGGTCAATCATAGCCGACGCCGACAGACCAATGAAAGTGCCAGGTCCCAAGAGTTTTTGGGAGGCTGCTTTCCTGGCTAGTGAGTTGGCAATGTGGTTACCTTTCGATTTACTGTGCCCCTTGATCCAGCCTAAAGTGACGTTAACCTTAATCTTAGACTTGAAAATAGTATATTGTATAATTAGTGGGAAAAGCATAATATTCCCAAACGACTGTGATAATTACCAGACGAGGAGCTTAGCGACGAGAATACGTACTATTTTTTCTTTGATCGTTGATTTACATTTAAAAAATTAATTAAAAAATTTTTCATTCAAGTTGTAATCAAGTAAGCTAATAGATAGGTTTCTCTATGTTCATATTCAAATATAGAAGTGGTAACCATGGAAATTCCTTTGTTATGACAAAAGTAAGATAATTCTCAAGCCGGTTTTGTTTGATTCGTCGTATGTATATGATGATCCACTGGGTTAAAATCCGGCGACCGGCAAGGCCAGTTATTGGGCCCGCTCCTCTCTATCCACATGTTTCTAAAATTCTCGTCTAGAAAATTTCGCACAATTTCCTCATTTTCTAATATCACTGGTAACATATTTTGCAAAAAAGCGAAATAGGATATTTGAAAGCCAAAGGATACTCTACTGAGATGAACAGCTTAAAAGATATTATTCAAAGAATTGATAATGCTTGCGAGGATATCAGGGCAAATTCATTAAGGCCCGGTCTTTTCAAGTACGAATAAAATGGCCAATAACTAACTGGAAAATAAATTATTAGGAAGTCTTATTCAACAAATAAAGTGTAAATGTCTTTCAAACTGACCTTAACCATTGAATTATTATTCGGTGAATTAACATATCAAAAATAATTATCTCAATGTTGGCTGCAATGAAATTGCAAAAACTAACTTCACAATATGTGTAGAGAAATACACAATATGAGTAGAGAAAAACAAGGCAAAACGAACAAAACTCAAAGAGGACTGGAGAATATATAAAGCCAACCTCAAAGAGTTCAAAAAAGTCTGCAGACAAAAGCAAACAGAAGCCTGGAGAGCTTATTGTGAGGCAGTCGAAGACTTCCCACAAATTTCTAGGCTACAGAAGGCACTCTCAAACGACCACCATAAGAGTATCGGCATCCTGACAAGGGAAAATGGCGACCTTCAAGAGGGCGCTGAGATTCTTATGGAAACTCACTTCCCAGGCTCTGTCTTTCCTGGAACGTCAAACTGGATGGAAGTATCAACAACACCCTCACAATATGACTGGCAATTTGCTAGTGCACTAATTGATGAGAACAAGATAAGATGGGCCATATCGGGCTTTTCCCCCTTCAAGTCACCAGGACCTGACGGAATAAGACCATCCCTACTTCAATGGGGAATGGATACTCTTATGCCGCACCTGGTTGGAATTTTCATAGCCTCTTTAGCTCTGAGGTATATTCCCAGTAAGTGGAGAGAAGTACGAGTGGTATTTATACCCAAACCAGGTAGGATGGACTACACCTTACCAAAAGCATTCCGACCAATTAGTCTCACATCGTTCTTTTTAAAAACAATGGAGAGGTTATGCGAGCGGTATATAAGAGATGAAGTGCTAGTTCACAACCCACTTCATCCAAATCAACATGCATATACTCCGGGAAGGTCCACTGATTCGGCCCTTCACCAAGTGGTTGGCAGAATCGAAAGATCATTGGACAACAAAGAATCCACCCTGGGTATATTAATAGATATCGAGGAAGCGTTTGATAAAACAACCTTTCCAACAATTACCCAACAACTCAACTCCAGGAATGTACCTAGGAGAATGGATACTCAATGGATACTCAAGATGATCTCTAGTAGAGCAATAAGTATCAATATAGAAGACATTACAGTAAGAGGACTGGTTATGAGGGGATGTCCACAAGGAGGAGTCTTATCACCCCTTCTGTGGAACAAAGTCCTAGACACCCTGATTAATCACCTCAACAACAATGGATTCTACACAATTGCATACGCAGATGACATAGTTATCTTGCAGACTGGCAAATTTGTGAACACACTGTGTGATAGAGCGCAGGATGGGCTTAAATTAATTGAAAAATGGTGTAGGGAACACTCATTGTCGATCAATCCCAGAAAGACTGAGATGGTCCTTTTCACCAGGAAAAGAAGTTAATCGGGTTTGAAACCTCCCGAAATCTTCAAAAGCAAACTAAACTTTTCGGAAGAGATGAAATACCTTGGTATTACCCTCGACAGGAAACTAACATGGAACTCTCATCTACACAGCAGAGCAAAAAGAGCATATGTGGCATATGAGCAGTGTCGGAGGACAGTGGGTCGCACATGGGGCCTGTCGCCCCGTGTCGTCACCTGGATCTACACTGCAATAATAAGACCCATGTTAACGTATGGAGCAATTGCATGGGGACCGAAGGTTCTACAAGCAACGGACATCCAAAAAATGGCTTGTTTGAACATCACAGGAGCCATGAGAACAACACCAACTGCATTAATGGAACTAATTACTGGTCTGACCCCTCTGGACCTACACGTCAAGGAGGTTGCGTTAATGGCCATGGTACGATTGCGCACGGCTGGTGTAAACCCCGAAGTAGGAATGGGCCAATTGAGGTTGAGCCTATGGAAGGAAGCGCTCAATGCACTACCTCTCCTGCAGGCAGCCAACGATGCAATTGAACCCAGGTTTTTGTTTAACAAACCCTACAAAATTCAAATAAAACAGAACACAGAGCCAGATGCTGCAAATGCAATATGCATATATACAGATGATTCAAAAATGAAAGATTTCTCAGGTTGTGCAGTTCACTCGAGAGCACTGAGCCTCAAGATTAAGTGTGGAATGGGAAACAATACCAGCGTGGTTCAAACAGTACTGGCTGGTATCTCAATTGCCACAAAAGAACTAACCAGAAGAGGAATTTCTGGCAAAACCATAATAATCTGCACTGATAGTAGACAAGCCCTATTAGCCTTGAGCAGACAACGTGTTATATCGAGGCTAGTACTAGAGTGCCACCAAGATTTTGCTGACGCCTCGGCAGATAACAACATTATCCTGAGGTGGGTTAAAGGGCGCGACAGGAGTAAAGGAAATCGCTTTGCTGATTCTTCAGCCAGGGAAGCCGCTGGACTAAAAATTCTAGGACCCAGTGACACCTACAGCCTAACGACTTCGACAATTGCGGAACTAGCCAAACGTTACACCCATGCTCAATCCCTTAAGAGATGGTATGGAATCAAAGGATGCAGTTTTGCCAGGATCACCCTGGGCGACCCTCGGAAGCTGGCGCCGAAGAAATATTTGGCGATGACCAGGAAAAACCTACGTACGTTCAACAGTAGGATTTCTGACTGGTCACTGTCAACTAAGGAAACACCTCCATACTATGGGGCTAGTGGACACACCTCTATGCAGGATGTGTGAACAGGAAGATGAAACTGTCAGGCATGTCTTATGCGAGTGTCCGAAGTTATCGTCAATAAGAGAGTGTGTGTTCGGTGAGTCTTGGCCTACACCTGCCGATATAAAGGAGATGTCTCCCAGTGACCCAGTGACCTTCCTGAGAAGGACAGATGTGTAGAGAAAGATAGTTTCATGCACAATGTGTATATAATAGAAAGTGATAAACAACTGTTATGTTTCGCGGACGCGTTGTTAGCTGCAAAATAGATTTTAGGTTAACTGTCACCTGCTTGACAGCACTGAAATCAGGATTTCATGTAAATATTTAAATAATTGCTGAAATTGTGTATTACCAACGAAAGTAATTTTATACTTCACTGAATTGGAAGTGTTTTGTTTTAAAGTATACTCTAACGGTATATTGGTGACGTTCCGGGTTTACAAAATCTACAAAATCATCCAAAATATTCATTTCAAAGTAAATGTGACAGTTTTTATTCAAACGAGGTTGGAATTGCCAATACCTTAAGGCCCGGTCTTTTCAAGTACGAATAAAATGGCCGATCACTAACTGGAATAGATATTTACGTAACTAGTTATGAAAAGAGCGATATTGTTCAACAAGCGTAATATTTGCCAAAACGAGCGCTAGCGAGTTCTGCAAATTACGCGAGTAATCTCACCCGAACAACTACTATTATTTTAAATATTTCTTTAAAACAAAATTCACACACGCCCCTGAATGTAGACTGTTGTCTTAACAGGCTTACCACCCTAAAACATACATTTTTTTTATGTTACAGTGGTCCGCCTGAGTAAGTGACCCGTTACTCCGTTAGATTACAAACAATAATGTACTGGATTACTAAACACCTGCAACTACACAATTTTATTTCGAACTGATACCTCCTAATAACTTAACTGTAGAATAATGCTATATATTCTGCGAATATAAATTATCCAATAATGGAAAGACGAACCTAGTGCTTATTTGATAAATACACATAGATTCAAAAGTTTTGCATCACCCTAAATCTCCGAAAAAAAAATGTGTTCATTATAAATGGATCAGAGATTAATCAAATAATTAGTTTCAATAAAAAAAAAACGTGTATATTTGTCAGAAATTTTCATTATCCAATAATAAACTTGCCTTAAACATAAAAAGTATTCTTAGAAATTAAATAAATTAAATACAAATTGATTCTTTTTAAAGAAAAGGTTAAGTGAGAACCTGCATGAGAACTTTTAATAAAGAGTATTTCCACCTCAAGAATGTATGCAAGCTTGAAGTCGCCTGCCCATGCTGTTTACCAAATTATTGATATTCTGTTGAGGAATATTTCGCCATTCTTCTTGGGCCGCATGAACAAGCTCTTGTACACTCCTGGGTGGATTTCTGCGTGCTTCCACTGCCCTGGCAAGCATGTCCCAAGCATGTTCTATGGGATTCATGTCAGGAGATAGGGCAGGCCAGTTCAAACGATTGATCCCTTCAGTTTCAAGTTACTCATTTACAGCTCTGGTCTGATGAGGTCGGGCGTTATCGTCCATAAAAACGAAGGAATTGCCAACAGCTGCGCGCCATAGTCTCACGTGAGGATGTAGAATCTCTCTGAGATACCTATCACCAGTCATCGTTCTCTCCACATGAATTAATTCTGTGCGATCATTTAACATGATACCAGCCCAAAACATAGCACTTCCTCCTCTGAAGGGCGGCACGAGGCGAGCATGGGCAAGCTGAGCAACTCTCGTTGGATCCCGCCACACACGTATTCGATGGCTATCTTGTACCAAACAAATCCTTGTCTCGTCGGAAAAAAACACCGAATTCCAAAATTCTTCAGGCAAGGCCGCGTGTTCTTGATCCCACTGTAGTCGGCGAACTCTGTGCTCAGGTTGTAGTCTGGGCACTCTTATTGGTCGGCGACACCTCAAACCTGTCGCAAGTATTCGTCTTCGTAATGTAGAGATCGATACTTGAACTCCCAACGCATGTCTCATATCTCTTTGGAGTGCTGGTATTGCCATGGTCGGGTTTCTTCTGATAGTTGAGTGGATATAGCGGTTCTGCCGCTGATTAGTAATACGCCTTCTACCGCTTCTAGGTCTATCACGAAGAGAATTGGTCTGGAGATACCGGTTCCATACACGAGACACATCACTTTGCTAAACGCCAACTCTGTTTGCCACGAACCTTTGAGAATGACCTTCTTCAACTAAAGTCACTATTCTTGCATGGTCAATCTCACTTATGACTTGACGATTCATGTTTGCACTTAAAATCGTAAAAATCAAATGCCTTGAATGTTAAAATGATCGCACTAAAAATGTTATCTTACAAAAAAAAACTGTAAACATCTGTATATTGCAAAAAATATGGAACATATTGAAATGGTAAACATTGATAAACAAGCCAACAAAAAATTGTTAGCGCAAAAAAATTCCTTCGCATCCGAAGAAGGTGATGCAAAACTTTTGAATCTATGTGTATATATTATATACAACTTTATTCAGACTTGGAAAGACCAGGCCTAAAATTATAAGACGAGCAACACAAAAATCTTCAAAAGTGCTCGTAAATTTATAGAACAATATGGTGGACATTTCGAACAATTATTATAAATAATTTAACATTCCGTGCAACTCAATTTTTTCTGTTCTTTTGGAATAAACTATTGATTTATACAAATCTTGATAAAATGATTTTTTTTTCTCAACCCGAACCTGGATTATAACTGTTTTTGTTACATGATAAAATTTTGATGCTTATGTAACTTACAGTGTAAGTCTTACACCTACAAAAAATGAAATAAATCTATTGGGTGGTTCTAAAGTTATTACGTACGAAAATGTCAATGATACATTTAAATAACTTTGACATTAAAAGTTCATCAGTAAAACGGGATGTGCACTTCGAAAAATATTTTGGTGCTGCTCTATTTTTTCTGTTCTCTTCGACTAATCTATTGGATTTCAAAAATTCTGATATACAGGGTGTTGTTTTGGAAATTATCGAACTTCGCAAATTTTTCTCAAACCAGACTTATTGTGTTATCAATACAATATATCCCTACCAAAAATGAAATAAATATATAGGGTGGTTCTAAAGTTATGACCTTCAAGAGCATTGGACTAAATGAATAAAAAATCCTGTATCTCTGTTGATAATTATGTTAGACCAATTAACCAAGGCTATTTGGTGGTTGGTGGTTTAATTATCAAACCATACTTGGTTTCATTTTATTGCAATAATCCGTTTGTAACACTACCGCACGCTATAGCACTGCGGTAAGAATATTACCGCACTGTTATTTTCTAATTGCTTAGCAACTGTCCACTATTCTGGAATGTTGAGCTTTGCTCATAGAAAACAAGTCAAAATAGTGTCACTTTTACCACGACGGAGTAAAATTTAATTAGTTGATGATTAGAATACGCACAAGCGCGACCTATCAATCGGGAGAAATTACACTATTCAAAATAGGATGTAGACGAACCTTCCGTAGCGGCAATGTGTCTTGCGTCTTTTTCTAATGTCCCATTGACAGTAGTTGTCGTCAGGTCTGTACTTTGTTGTTTACGGTCAATTGTTATTTATGAATAAATTTATTTATAAATTTATTTAAATAATACAACAATATGCCTAGATACTCGGTAAAACATCAGCATTTTGAAAGTTCTTAAGTATTTTCAGTTAGAAAAAGGAGCTGGTAATTATTAATTTCATAGCCTTTTCGAATTTGGCTGAATACGATCCTGATGATTTCATTTATCAAATTTAAGGTTAGCTATATGTCAAAATAGCAAATAAAATAAACGACATACCGAAAACCCGGATATACGTCACAAACGATCACGCACACCAAGAAGGCTAGTGAATGCCCTATACTTACATTCGTTTTTGTATTAAAATACTTACCCATACAAATGAAAATAAAAAAGGATACCAGTATGAAAGGAGCAGACTTTCCTAGCATTTGATATACCGCCCCACCAAATGGATATCCAATTAAAACACCCGAAGCAATTCCACCAAATGCTATCGGCATCAATTTCACCCTTAAACTTGGAGGAAATTTTTTTGCTAAAAGACTCATTCCACTTACTGCGATCGCTGCTGATGCACTACCATGTAGAGCTCTAGCTAGTACGAGTACTCCGTAGGTACTTCCACATGCAAATACTGGAAAATTGGAAGTAAATAAATGGTTTGTGGTTACTTACATCCCTTATAGTATAAATAACTATTTCTTCACAATACTGATATACTTACGTATAGAGGCAAGCAGCAAATTACAAGATCCAACTAAAAGTGGAACGTAACAGCCTAAGATACCAACTAAATATCCGACCAAAGGTGTGAACGCCAATTGTACAAATGCCTTTGAAGCAAGTAGTGCACCAAGTGGTCCATTTTCATTTTCCAATTCGTCAAATTTTCTCTGTAAAGGACTCAACGAGGCTGGCCCCAAACGATTATCAGCGTTACTCACGTTAAGATCGTTTGAGAAAAGATAATCTGGTATAATCGGTACTGAAATAATGGGATTCATACGTTAAATCAAGTATAAAAAGCTAGAGAGCGCTGATAACTTACTAATACTATCTTGTATAGGTTATGCGGTAGTGAATCAAGCTTTGGGAATCATATTAGAATTGGATTTAAAAGAAGGACTAACTATTCATTGCATGAAAGAACCATCAGAAAAAGTAGCGATAGGACTGCTCTCTATGAGCAGGAACACACTACGCACTATAACGGAGCTACTGACGGGACACTTTCCCACAAAGGAGAACCTGAACAAAATAGGGCTGTATAACGGAGACCTCACATGCAGAAGATGCAAAAAGGATACCGAAACAGCTCTGCATATATTATGCGACTGTGAGACGCTGGACCACAGGAGGCAGAAACTGTATGGTAGACCCCAAATGACTCAGAAGACTTCTACAACCAACCAGCAAAGAACCTGTATGAGCTAATACACGGAACGCATTGGCTGATAAGGCTGTAGTCAGAGTACTAGGAGTATCCACAATAAGCCCAGGAGGCTGAGATGGTGCCGACAAAGGGACGGCTTCTTAAAAAAAACTATCAATCATGGGTAGGACAAAGCAATTAGTCAACAACAGAAAACCTTTCCAGATATATTGTGGTCCTCTAAATCTCAATTACATTCTCCAGCGTCAATGGGTTGCGTTTGGCTTATGTTGTTGACTTTGCAGTAGTCTGTGCGTTACAGATCTGACTTAGTATAAAAATGGGAAATACAAGACACAAAATAAAAGGAAGTGAACAATATAGAAGAACCCTACAGCAGCAACCTTCCCTTAGTAGCTAGGATAGGACCTAGACTAGCTTTAGATGGGGTAAAAAACGATAAAGTAAATGTTCGACTAGGTCATACCAGTATTGCAAAGAAAGGCTGAAGGATAAGAGCTCATTACAAACAGATTAAAAGGAAAGGAGCACTGAACTACTAATAATCAGACTGTATCAGCAAAGAAGCTGGAGGTGATGCCATGGAAAGGGGTTGGATTTACTTGCTGGAGTCATCAGAAAATCCATGTGAAGCAAGATAGTTTTCAGGTGCAAGTAGAAGCCTCTCTAGCATCCTATGCAACCGTATTTCTGGCGAAAAATGTACGCCATTGTTTCATGTGTGGAGATGGAGAGATTGGAGCAAGCTAATCTCATACATAGAACAATAAAAATTTTCTCGGACAGCCAAGTGGCTTTGAAAGCACTTAGCTCTCACCGTGTAACGTCGAAATTGGTTTTAGACAGCCAAAAAAGACTCTCCTCAATAGGAGAACTCAATGAAGTATTGGTGGTCTGGATCCCTGGCCATTCTGGCGAGAACGAGAAGAAAACGAGAAGGTAGATTCTCTTGCAAGGGAGGGTACTGCACGTGTTTCTATCGGACCAGAACCTACTATTGGCATCGCAATAACACTAAATACCTAGACAGCAAGAAGAGCTTTAGACTTCTGGCATAATTTACCAGGATT
>CAJUYG010001477.1:31510-43521 GCA_910591675.1 Galerucella calmariensis
GGGTGGTTGAAAGAACAACACAATAAACACTGGAAGAATACGACCAGACAAATACATGGGAAGAAATTCATAAAATAACCATCAGAAAAAGAGGCGAAAGAACTGCTCTCAATGAGCAGGAACAAACTACGCACCATAACGGGCTACTTACGGGACATTTTCCCACAAAGGAGCACCTAAGCAAAATGGGGCTGTACAACGGAGACCTTACATGCAGAAGATGCAAAAAGGATACCGAAACAGCTCTGCATATACTATGCAACTGTGAGTCGCTGGACCACAGAAGGCAGAAACTGTATGGTAGACCCCAAATGAGTCCAGAAGACTTCTACAACCAACCAGAAAAGAACCTGTATGAGCTAATACAGGGAACAGAATGGCTGAATAGGTTGTAGTCAGAACACTAGGAGTATCCACAATAAGCCCAGGAGGCTGAGGTGGTACCGGTGAAGGGACGGCTCCAGGGAAAAAAACAAAAAACGAATTGGACACACCAAACATACCCTCGGTTACCTGATGTCACTGAGCAGTTCACCATACTGTTTAAATTGTCGATGCAACATCACAATCAAACACATCCTCACTGAAAATTATTGTTTTTTACCATTAAGAGTGAAATATACCTCGTGGAAGTGAACGTATCTAAGATTCTTCATTAATAGCTTGTTAAAAAAGTGCGTTTCTTCTTATGCTATTTAACTCCTGTAATTACTTGCAATTAAAGCTACAGTAATGAATAGATATTCTTTTATAAAGTTATCATTTCACTACATCCGCATCCTTAGTAATAAAAAGTTAAGTACTGGGTATAAGTATATTTAGCTTTGATACTTTCATTATTTTATAAATTGAAGATTAAATGTTATTAGATTATATCCTCTTGAATCCCTCCAAGTCTACATCTAACTTTTCTATTCATTAACTTTTTTTACAATGTTCTTTCCTAACTTTTCTTACATTTTCATGTTTATTAATTACTTCATCTTCCTCTTTTTCTCACTTCTAGTTTATTTGCTTTCATTTGCTGCATTTTTATTAAAAAATTATTATCTCGAAATGATTTTTCTTTCCTCTTGAGCTTATAGGGATATCTATCAAAATGCAGAGTGTTAAAACATACTTCCAACCATTTTAGGTTTTATCTGCGGAAAAATTCCTAGTGAGCTGGATTTTTGTATACACCTTTATTACGGTGTTGTGATGAAGATATGAAAAATCAGTATCGATATCGTGCCAGCTAAAAAAGTTATGAAGGTCAAAAGGTCACGAAAATCAGTTTTTCGCAAATATCTCGCCACCTATTGCTCGGAGTTCTAGTAAAACTAGGACTTCCTAGTAAAATTATCTACAAAAAATGTTTTTTGCATTTTTCTGTAAAATGAACCGTTTTTGGAGTAGAGCGCTGAGAAAGCGACTATATTATGACGATGCAGTCCTTTCCTCACCACCTTTGAGGTAGAATGCAAGGTGCGCTTTTTACATGGTTTCCTACGTAGGCATAATCTTTGATATTCAATAAAAGGTTTTCTTAGTCAAGAGTGAATAATCTTTTATTGGAATTCTGAAAAATACAAAAAAGGTATATAATTTTCTTTTACCTACGACCCCCCCTGTAATCAGTCAATAACACACAGTCGGTATCAATGTAATGACAGCTATTACGCACTGTAAAAAAAACGCACAGCTGTAAAGTAAATCGCACGGCTTCCCTAGCAACATCTTAGCAACTGTCAATAGACGTCTCCATTTTATTCAAAATTTACTATTTGAAAACATTAGATATGGCCACGTCTAACTGTGAAAAGCACAAAGGGCTATGTATATGTATTGATTATAATTAAAAAATGGACTTTCGATTATCAACAATATAATAATAATGATTAAACGTTAGTTCTTTACTGTGCTTCTTTCATTGGTAATAGAGTAATAGAGATGGAGTTTACCAAGCACCTCTAATTATGTAACTGTTATTTCTTATGCTTCTTATGAAAAATACAAGTACAAGTAGGTCGTAGGTAAAGTATAGTACGTAGCTCGTGTTGTAGAGCATTTTACGCACTCACGGAATTACGCACTCGCCGCTACGCGGCATCGTGCGTAAAATGCTCCTTGCCACACACGTTACGTAATATACTATTATTCATGGTCGATATCTGTAGCTTCTCTATCTGTAATAGTTGCTGTCAAAACGTCGAGGGGACAAAACGCGCTTTACCTCATAAAGATGGCTGCCCCATGGTGTGACGTCATTTGTTTACGTTCTTATTCGTGTATCTCGCTCTGAGTTCTTGTGACCTTATTTGTTTCTGAAAGCTTTAAAAATGGATAAAGCCGAAAAAAACTTTAGCCAAGTATTGCATTGTTCCAGTGTGTAAATCAACGTCTATTAAC
The DNA here is from genome assembly GCA_910591675.1 of Galerucella calmariensis. Taxonomy (NCBI): domain Eukaryota; kingdom Metazoa; phylum Arthropoda; class Insecta; order Coleoptera; family Chrysomelidae; genus Galerucella; species Galerucella calmariensis. The sequence goes on from CAJUYG010001477.1 coordinate 33,902, forward strand.
ATTCCAGACAAAACATTTGTTACTTTACCTGGTGGCGCAAGCAAAAATACACTTAAGAGAAGGGCATTACTTTTGTTTGTGAAGACCATTTCAATGTAAGTACCTACTTTTATGATGGTAATTTTTATTCTTAAATAGTTAGAGGTTATGTACCTATATGTCTAGGAATCAACCATAAAAACATCATTTTCTTACGACCACACATCGAAATATGGTTGGTATATATTATACAAATAAAACATAGTTTAAATCGTACTTACGATAATGCTTTAACTCCTTTTATTTCCTCTGCATTAAAGCAGCTGTTTGACTTCATAAATTCAAGCAGCATAAATGAGTCTACTTTGGGCAAGTTATCAGTTTGTGCTTTTACAAAACCTTCGCTAGCCATATATTTACTCACAAATTATGAAAGAATCGTCACTGAACACTGAACTAGTAAATAAAATATATTCTTCCAAAAGTTTTGAAATATCCTAGGAAATATCGAATATTTATGACCACTTACCACTTTACGTTGACTTTTAGAAATAAAAAAAAGTACACACAAAAAAGTAATGTCTCAAACAAACATATAAATGATATTTTTACGTCGATTAAGCAATTAATAGTTGATTAAAATACAATATAAACACACAACTACACATAACCTAATGCAATACCGGCCTTATTGACATAAGTAAACACAAGAGATAAGACATCACACGTATCATCGGTAGCGTTCGGAAATACTCGGGTTGTGGTCGGAAAGTGCATTGAAATTTGAATTTTATTTTAAAATTTGGAAGTAATTTCCAATGGAAACTGGTTTATTTCCTATTATTAGTAATTTTTTATATCATATTTACTATTATAAATTAATATCCAAGCAAAATATGGAATATGCGTGTACTCTATTATCAATTGATTGTTCTGAATTTGGAGCAGCGTATACTGCCAAGAGAAAATGTATTCCAGCATTGACAATGACGTCCCGAGAGCAATTTTCTTGTTGGAATATTTATGCAAAATTGTTTAAATCGGGTCTTTTTTCAAACATCTTCATGACTTTCTATTACCTTAACCTCTATACGATAAGTATATGAGTGCATTCTAGTTACTTTCTCAGCGCTCTACTCGTAAAACTGTTGATTTTACAGAAAAATACAGGATAAATTTTTAGTAGATACTTTTACAAGGAATAATTTTTATAATAGCTGCTATTGACCTCTGAGCAATAGGTCACGAGATATTTGCGAAAAACTGATTTTTGTGACCTTTTGAACTTCATTAGGTATTTTTTTAGCCGGCACGATATTGATGTCGATTTTTCACTATTCCATTATGAAACCGTAATGAAGGTGTATACAAAAATCCAGCTCACTAGAAATTTCTCCGCAGATTGGGATTGAAAATGCCTAAAATGGACAAAATTTTCGGTAACTAATCCCTTCAAGTTGTTATGTTTCATTCTCAAAATTCAATGACTAACGAGAGCTCCCTGTGTTATCCAGTCGAAAGTTGCAAAACCCTGTATAAATGATCAACACTAATCATCATGTTATATGTTTAATCCTGTTCAATCAAATCTTTTTTTACAATTAGGTGAAAGTTATACACTCTCATGTGTTCGATGTACTTATAATGGCACATGCACGTAAGGTTGTTAACCTTGATCGCATGTGGTACTGACCTCCGGTTTTAATTTTGTTAATGATAGAAAGTTTTGCTTCGAGTGATATGAAAAATGTTTCTAATTTTAACGTCAAAATATTCTAGCAATAATATAAAAATAAACAACACAGAAAAATCAATTTGTGATTGGTTTTATTACTTACTTAGCTCTTATGATATACAGATAGTGCATTTGTCGATATAAAAGTTGCAGGTAGCTTTGGCCGCTGTCAAAGTGACAATTGTTGAAATAATACCCTTCTTGGTGTGCGTCATCGATTGTTATTGATGTCCTTCTAACACATTACGTAGAAAGAAATGGAAAAAAGGCAGGTCTGTGATTAATCCTAATCAAAATATCACAATAATGAACCGTCTAAATGTATTACAAACGTTAACCCCAATCTTTGACTTGAAAAAATTTGATTGGTTGATGTTCAAACCTATCAATCGAGAGTTCAAATTACTATGAAGGCGTTACTTTCGTAGCGGCAATGTGTCTTACGTTGTTTTCTACTGTCACACTGACAGTTTTCATCAGGTCTGTACTTTGTTGTTTACGGTCAATTATTATTTATGAAAAATGAATATTAATCTTATTGTTTTATTTGCTTGAATAATACAAAAATATGCATAGATACACGGAGAAACATCAGTATTCTGGAAGTTCCCAAGTATTTTCAGTTAGAAAAAGAAGCTGGTAATTGATAATTTCCTAGCCTTTTCGAATCTGGCTGAATACGATCCTGATGATTTTATTTATCAAATTCAACTATTTAGCTATTTTATTTAGCTATATTTAGCCATTTTGACATATATCAAATCTTAAATTTGATAAATAAAATCATCAGGATCGTATTCAGCCAAACTCGAGAAGGCTTTTCCATTCGTGCGTAAAATGCTTCTTACCACACACGTTACGTAATATACTATAAACGGTTCATTATTGTGATATTTTGATTAGGATTAATCTCAGATCTGCCTTTTTTCCTTTTTTTCTATCGTAATGTGCTAGAAGGACATTAACAATCGATGACGCACACCAAAATTGTATATTACGTAACGTGTGTGGTAAGAAGCATTTTACGAACGAATGGAAAAGTTACGCAGGATGCCGCGTAGCGGCGAGTGTGTAATTCCGTGAGTGCGTAAAATGCTTTACAACACGAGTTACGTACTATACTTTACCTACGACCTGCTTGTACTTGTATTTTTTATAAGAAGCATAAGAAATAACAGTTACATAATTAGAGGTGCTTGGTGAACTCCATCTCTATTACTCTATTACCAATGAAAGAAGCACATTAAAGAACTAACGTTTAATCATTATTAATATATTGTTTATAATCAAAGTCCATTTTTCAATTATAATCAATACATATACTTAGCCCTTTGGGCTTTTCATAGTTAAACATGGCCGTATTCAATGTTTTCAAATAGTAAATTTTGAATAAAATGATGACGTCTATTGACAGTTGCTAATATGTTGCTAGGGAAGCCGTGCGATTTACTTTACAGTTGTGCGTTTTTTTTACAGTGCGTAATAGACGTCATTACATTGATACCGACTGTGTGTTATTGACTGATTACAAGGGGGGTCGTGGGTAATAGTATATTACATAACAAGAGTTGTAAGTTGCTTATTACATGCGAATAGAAAAGTTGCATGTAATAAGCTTATAACTCTAGTTGTGTACTATACTTTTTCTACGAACAACTTCATTAATAAAAATAAAACGCATGAATAACAAGTACATTCACACTAACAGCTAGTGACAGCGAGTCTTATTAATTATTAAACGTCAAAACAACCTCTTCTAACTCGTTTCCATGGTTAGTCGAAACCATTGACTGACTAGGCTTGGGTGATGAATTGTTGTTTTTCTAGAACTGAAGCTCAATTTTTTTTATTACGTGCTAGTCATTACGTGTCAGTATTCGTAATGATCTATTTACTTAGTAATCAAATAGTATGTAATATGGAATTTACTAGTGTGAGAGTAGAAAAAGATTATTATAGGAGCTATAAATCAAATTTTCTTAGGAAATATAACTGGAACATTTTGAATAATGCCTTAATCTCCAAAATTTCATGCTGTTTGCACTTCACTACTTTCTTGCAGAATAAAAATAATCTCACCTGTGTATTAGTCCTGTAAATATCCACAATGCTATTGGCGGTGTTCAAAGATGGTAAGGTACTAGTCATTTTATTCTTAGCTGCAGCAATAGTCATCAAATAAGTCCTTGGAATGAAAATAACTCCAAGAAACACTCCAGCTGTTCCAATAAGTCCAAGACACAGCATAGGTTCCATCCACATTTCATCCAAAAGCATATACAGTGGTAACCATAAAAGCCAAGCCACACTAGTGGATAAAATAGCGATGGAAAAGTATTTTCCTTCCTTGTAGTTTCTTTCGCACTTATAAATAAGTGGACAGAGACACAACAAAAGCAGTAAGAGCATTATGTTGTAGCTCATTAAATAGATGAAAGAAGTTCTTGCGAAAATTTCCGCGCATTTACCGATTATTTGTAAACTTAAAGCTGCTTGTACACCGAAAATGAATAGTGATAAAAATGCTTGAACAGAGCCAGCGATGTGAGACATAAATCCTATTTCTTTAGAAGCAGTAGCCAGAAGGATACATCTGGAAAGAAGTAAGGAGAAGACTAAAGCGTAACCGAGAGTAATACTTAAAGATTTAACGAGACACAAAGAATTTCTAGTATTATTAATTTCGTCCAAGCTGAAAGGAAGTACTGAACAAAATAGTATCATGATGGCTACTAGAAGAAAGATTGTTAAAATAGGGTTACCTTCTAATATGTCTCTTCTACAGATACAGACTAATAGAAATATTATAATGGACATGCAAAATATTACTCCAAGAAGGGATAAGGAGAGAAACGCGTAAACCCACGCTTCTGATCTGAACGAAAGATTTGCTATTGGATTGATGAAAAAATTGTAGCGTCTTTCTTGGAATAAATGAAGACAGTTACTACCGATGTCTTCAGCAGTAACATTTTCGATTCTTCCTTCAAACGTTTTATCCACTAAAGTGAGATTATCGTAGAAAATGTTATAAGAGAATATTTTCGTTAAAGGTTTCATGAAGTTATTTCTTGTAGCTAGGATTGTTAAATTCGACGTGTTATTTTCAACTTTATAAATATCATAGATGAAGTTTGGAGTTAACGGTTCGATTTTTAATGTTTCCAAGATACTGTTAGGAGTCATCAAAACCGGTGCATATTTTTTATTGAACTTAGTTCTGATACAATTCAGCTTATACGACGTTTCGTTGCAATATTTTTCAACAAAATTTTCGATGTTTTTCGAAAACGATAGAATAGATTTAGCTGTTGATAAAAAAAGCGGAGACGGAAGTATGTTTTCGGTAGTTTTGAATTTTGTTGTTGCTGGATGGTATGGTGGTATGATGACGAAACTACCCTCAAGCAGACCTGAAATATACAAAATGTTTAAAATACAAATAATGATATTCAAAATTTATTGGAACGTCTTTCTTTAATTCTAATTGGTGTGGAATTAGACCTCCGGGGTTTGATTTAACAATAAGGAGAAGTCTCGTCAAGCAATAGGTAAATTTTCATGACAAAAACGATAGGGACAGGGCAGAATCGACTAAGTATTAGATTTTTGGAACTTTAGTTCTTTACGTCAGGTTATGTTTTGAGCGACCAGGGGTCGCGACGCGAAAGATCTGACCGTTACGCGTTACGTTACGCTACGTTATGTTACGTTGCTTCGTTATGTGCCTTGCTTGCGTGCTTGTGCTCTCTCCTTAGTCCCTCTCTCGTTTACGAAGCAGCGATTCATATGCTCCGGCCGGGATTCGAACCCGGGCCGGTCGCGTGGAATGCGAGCATTCTACCACTGAACCACCGATGCTATATTAAAATTCTATGCAAAGCTGGTATTCGCAGTGCTGGTGATCTACTTGAATTTGTTCGGATAAATTTTTACTATTATTTCCATAATTTTTTTGCGCGATTAAGGGGTCTAGCACATTTACTTTTCGAAATACAGGGTTTTGAAATTTTTAAAACTTGAATGCTTTAATTCGATAACTTTAAAATGGATGGATAAACTGATTTGACATTTGGCAGGTTGTTTTTAAATGTAAAAAGGCATATTTTGAAAGAAATAGTAGTTTGTGCAACTAGTGTGGATATGATGGCCATATCGCACGAGGACGAAGTTTGAGCACGACACTGTAGGCGGAGTCGAGCAGCATATTTTTTCTACGACCCACTTAAGAAAAAAATCTAGAGAATAAAAATTTCCATAAACTGTAACTGTAACTTCAAATTGAAAATTTAACTATTCAATTTTATGTTTCCACTAATTTTTTTGTGGTAAACGTACAGTTCTTGAATTTCCAATTTGTATAATGCTACGGTTTCCCTTTTTAAATATACGATGCTGTTATAAGTAGATGTTGCCAGTCGGACTCCATCATGAAGGGTACCGTACCATTATCTATATTAATGAATATTCTGCTAAATATTTCAAACGTCTACCTGTTGTTATTAATATCAAGCAGAATTATAAAAAACCTCCTCACGGGGAATCGAACCCGGGTCTACCGCGTGAGAGTCTGGTATGCTTAATACTCGACCACTAAAGAATATGCAAATCGTTTATCTATAACGTTAGATGTATTACATAATTTTTGCTTAAAACGAACTAAAGTTCCTACCGTGTGTCCCGCGACAGGTTCTACCTTTTTTCTCTTATTTTTTGGGAATGAAACCACAATAATGTTTTTTATTTATTATTTCGACGTTTCGGTAGCGTTCCAGCTACCTTTGTCAAGATTAACTAATAATAAAATAATTTTTTGGTCCCTATCTGACACAACGAAAAAATATTACAACTAGACAATCAATAATATTTTGAAGTTTAAGACTACAAATCTTTGTTGTCAAATTTTCTTAAGGTCCATTCATAGTAGATCACATCTCTGGTAAAATGTGAAATAAATATTTTATTTTATGACATTCCAAAGATATGATAGTCTACTAGAAATTGAATCCAGTGAAGTGCACGTTCCAGGAACGGTTGTTATTGGGATAGCCCTTTTTTTGCTTATTTTGGAAATGTTGTTAATAAAACGCGTTTGTTGTTACTTTTTTGTGTATGATTATTTCTGTATTCAAAATATGTATGACTCAGTTTGGTGATTTTGTGTATTGAAGTGTGTATCGATTAACAACTATTCCAATGATAAATCATAAGAAAACCTGGATAAAAGCTTATGATGCTATCCTGATAACAAAGGTAATTGATTATTGGAAATTTCTCTTTTTAGCATTGGTAACCAAATTTGACTACATTCGGCTGAAATACTAGCTACACATTTATCTGCATTTAGTTGTATTAAAGCACTTTCTTTGATTTTTCGTCTTTTATTATTGGGCTCTTTCAATATTATTTTTGTCGAGTCCCATTGAATTTTATGCCCCTCTTCCCAAGCATGTTTACAAATACCTGACTTAAAGAACTCCCTATCTTTGATATATTTTTTATGTTCACTTATTCGGACTTTCAAGGGTCTAGATGTTTTACCTAAGTAGAATTTGTCGCATTCACAAGATATCTGATATATGCAATTTTTTGAAGATTGTTCTTCATTTTTTGGTTTTGTTAGTATAGATCTCAACGTATAGTTAGATTTGAAGCTAGTTCGAATATTGAATTGATTACCAATTTTCGTAATTTTTTCTGATAAACCCCTAACATACGGTATTGTCAAATTTTTAAAAATTATGTTAGCTGAATTATTAATATTATTGTTATTATTATGGGGTATTAACAATGAGCCCTTCTCTATATTCTTAATTTCTTTATTTACAAATTCTGCCAGGTAATTATTGGCATTTAAAACATTTTTTAGTAGAGTTTTCTTCTTTGTGAAATGATTATCATTAGAACAAATGATTCTGACCCTAGCGTATTGCTAGTGGATACTGGAAATCACATTATACTCCAAACAAGCACCTAATACCTGAACAGCAAGAAGATTTTTATACTTCTGCAAACTTGTTTAACAGGCCATTGTCATAATTAATCGACTTTGTATATGAGCTGAATTTGTTTGGTTAGGAAATATAAATAGGTCCGAGTAATTTGGAGGACAAAACTGGAGGACAAACTGCTCATACCCAGCCTTGGGAAGTGTAAGGTATAATATATAAGGTTTTAGTACCTTAAAGCCGAACGACTCTAAAAAGGTATTACCAAATACAACCATGGACTTCGTCAAAAGCACAGGCTTGTGGGGTGAATTGTAATCCCTCCCTAGTAGTGAGTCACAATAGACCTAACGAAGATCGCAGTGGAGGTGGCGAGAAGGCCCCACTCACATAGAACCTAACCTAACCTAACTAAGCTGAACCTTTAAGTTCAAGTTGAACTTGAAGGTAAAGACAGTTGGTTACATGAAGAATAAGTTTGTCAAGTATGAATTATTGTAAATACAAATCAATAAAATGTTATTTTATTTGTCTAACCTTGAGGTACAGATTCATCAAGAGGAACAAACAAGACGTTCATGTTATCTGCATCTTCTTGGGACTTTACAAATTGCTCGATTTGTTCTACATTTCCAAAAAATATGACTGAGTTGGTGCTGTTGAATCCTATAGGACAGCTGCTCCTGTAAAAAAATCATATATGCTTTCGTTGGCTTTGGCTTGAGTATAGACAGTAAGTTGGTGATGGCTAAATGGATATTTACAGCTTTCTAGACTTTTTAATAGGGATCAATCAAATTATGTCAAATGATACAACCAAAATAAAATAATTTATTTTCATGGTGTTTCTTAGTAAGAACGTATGCATTCCCCAGTTAATTAGAGCTTTAAATCTACAAAATTAAATATGTACAAACACAGAAATTGTAGTTTTACGAACACAGTATCCGTTTCTTCGTATGATTAAGATATTCAATTTATTCATCAATTAATTGGAATGGAAAGTTGAGAGACTATAAATCAGTAAAAGCGTTAACTGATTTTGAATAAAAATATACTCGTAAAAGAAGGAATGGAAATATCTTTTTGCAAACATTTATACTAGCGATTGAAAAAGGATAATTTAATTTTCTACGAATACCTTTTTACGATCAAATTGGTTTTTCTTATTCAACTCAATTTATTGCTACGCCAATCAAAAATATTATTCGAATGTTAACATACTCGTATTTCTTGTTTTCGAGTAGTTATAGGTAGCTTATTAATTGATTTTTATTTATAAAATTAATGCGTATATATTACTAAAACTGTTAGCAACTTTGTAAAGAAACAATAGCACGTATTTAAATAAATATCTGAAATAGTTGTTTTTATAATATAAGTACCGGAAAAAACAATTTAACGAATGAAATATGAATATATCAACTTTTACGCGGTTTGGTAACAAAATTACATGAAATGAAGGTATACAAGCACTTAAAATTTCAGAATTAGGCAGCATTGATATTTAGTTTCTCACTGTACAGACTAGATATCAAGAAACAAATGGACCAGATATCAAGGAACAATTGGATCATATATTAAGGAGCAAAGGGACAAGATATCAAGGAAAAAATAGACCAGATATCAAGGAACAAATGGAGCAGATATCAAGTAACAAATGTACTGGATGTCAAAGGACAAATGGATCACATATCAAGGAACAAATAGACCAGATATCAAGCAACTAATGAAGCAGATATGAGGGAATAAAATTGACTATATATCGAAGAATAAATGGAGCAGACATCAAGGAACAAATGGACCAGATATCAAAGAGCAAATGAACCGGATATCAAGGAACCAATGGACCAGATATCAAAGAACAAATAGACAATATATTAGGGAACTAATGGAGCAGATATTGAGGAACAAAGTGGTCTAGATATCAAGAAATAAATGGAGCAGACATCAGGGTA
>CAJUYG010001477.1:44067-68174 GCA_910591675.1 Galerucella calmariensis
GACCAAAATGGACCGGATATCAAGAATCAAAATGAACTAGATATCAAGAAACAAATTGACAAGGTATCACGGAATAAATGGACCAGATAAAAAATAATGAAGCAGATATCAAGGAACAAATAGACCAGATATCGAGGAGCAAATGGATCAGATATCAAGGAACAAATGAAGCAGATATCAAATAAAACAATAGGTAGAAATTAGTAGAACGGTATTCAAAATACTTTTTTTTGAAATGGGCATGCACCGTTGCGTAATATCCATGTGAATTATTTTGATTTGTTCATAAAAGTAGGACCATATTTATCAAATTTGTTATAACTGTTAACAATGAGTGAAATTGTTTATAAATTGCTTTCGATAGCAAGATTAGGTACCCTACTAGTATTCTGTGAAGTGGTCACATTTTAAATTCTTGTAGGATAAAAGAAAATGTTAATATGTTCGAAGAAACTGTTAAAGTTTGTCCAAAATCAATTGCAGCAGTTAAAGTACCTTTTTGTCTCCCTTGTCCACTTTTCCCTTCGATTAAGAATATTCCGGCATATGCAGTGTGAAGGAATACGTCGGAAAAATATGTTGTACTTACTCATAAATAATACATTCTTTAACACAAACAAACGCAGATTTTGAAAGTTTATAAAATTCACTAACAACACCTTGTTCCGGCGCTATAATTGTTACATTATCAATCCAACCTAAGACACTCAATAATTTAATTGTTGCTTTGATCAAAAAATTATACTGGGTCGTAATACTTATAGTCCGTAAATCTAACACATCATCGAATTTTAAAAACTTTTCATTTAACTTTTTCTCAGTGATAATTCCAAGGTAGTAAGTTTCATTTTGATTATATAAATCGAACACGGTTTTGAAGTAATCATTCGTAGTGCACGTTTCGAACACTTTAAGTCCAATCTTCATCGGTGTCAAATATTCCAGAAAGTTGATTCTTTCGGTAGTCCATATCGCCGTCGACACTATGGATTGTTTTCTGTAAGGAACCACTTCACTGTCATTTCTACAATTCTCCAGTATAATAGCAATAGCTGGATCCCCTTCCACCTCCAACACAGGTAAAACAGCTTGAGTTTTCGTGAAAATAAAAAGGACGACAACCAACCGGAGATACATATTTGCGCGTCATAAAAACTGTGACCGAGAGTAATGATATAATAAAAAATTTAGTTTCCTCTTCAAGCTTCAGTGCATCATTATTTTCAGACTAAACATTTTTTGTTTGTTTGTTTGAAGGACTGACTCGTGTAGCGCGTTGCTTTATTCTGGGTAAAATACACACGACGTTTTACCCTAGTTCGTGAGTCAGTATATTGCTAGGAAACAATCAATACAAATATTTAGAAAAATACAGGTACTAAGATGTGTATGGAAATAGAAGCAGATCGATTTTGCTGAATTCCGAATACGTTTTATGAGAATTTAAACCCAGGGAAGCTCTATAGAGTAAACTTGTTAGGCGATACGCGTTGATGGATTTCTTACACTGAAATAAAAATATATATTTAAGTGATATTGGTACAAACATGTCTCTATTAACTTAAAATTTTATTTTCGATTGATATTTTGAGTGGGAGTTTCAATATGAAAGAAATTTTTACGTAATAACGATTGTATTTCATTTCTTCAACACCCTCACTCCTTCCATGTTGGGAACTGAATACCACCAACTAGTGAATTCTCTTTGTAAAGGACACTGTTGCCGGATGAAAGTGTTTAGTTTTACCTATTGTGCATGACTTCGAAAAAAAGTCAACGATAACAGGACAAAAATATCATATAATCTGCGCTTTTGGCGACAGCGGTTAAAATAGGGGGGCAAACAACATTCGGTCAGCCTCTGGAACTAAGTAGACGCCTCGATGTGCGCGCACAATTATTGGAACTTTAGTTCTTTTCGTCAGGTTATGTTTGAGCGACCAGGGGTCGCGACGCTAAAGATCTGACCGTTACGCGTTACGTTACGCTACGTTATGTTACGTTGCTTCGTTATGTACCTTGCTTGCGTGCTTGGGTTCTCTCCTTAGTCCTTAGTCGAAGCAGCGATTCATATGCTCCGGCTGGGATTCGAACCCGGTCCGCCCGCGTGGAATGCGAGCATTCTACCACTGAACCACCGATGCTATATTAAAATTCTATGCAAAGCTGGTATTCGCAGTGCTGGTGATCTACTTGAATTTGTTCGGATAAATTTTTATTATTATTTCCATAATTTTTTTTGCGCGATTGATCTTTTTTGCTCATTTCGAAGTAATTTAAATTATTTCATTCGGAATTTATTTCAATACGATCGCGCAGAAAATGGTATAAGCATCTCGAACGCTAAGGGTAATCACAATGTTTGTATGTAGATTCCTCTCGTAAAATTGGACAAAATGATATGAGGATTAAGGGGTCTAGCACATTTACTTTTCGAAATACAGGGTGTTGAAATTTTGAAAACTTGAATGTTTTAATTCGATAACTTTAAAATGGGTGGATAAATTGATTTGACATTTGGCAGGTTGTTTTTAATGTAAAAGGGCATATTTTGAAAGAATTAGTAGTTTGTACCACTAGTGTGGATATGAGGGCCATATCGCACGAGGACGGAGTTTGAGCACGAGTCGAGCAGCATATTTTTTCTACGACCCACTTAAGAAAAAATCTAAAAAATAAAAATTTCCATAAACTGTGATATATAACTTCAAATAAAAAATTTAACAATTCAATTTTATGTTTCCACTAATTTTGTGGTAAACGTACAGTTCTTGAATATCCAATTTGTATAATGCTACGATTTCCCTTTTTAAAAATACGATGCTGTTATAAGTAGATGTTGCCAGTCGGACTCCCTCATGAAGGGTACCGTACCATTACCTATAATAATGAATATTCTGCTAAATATTTCAAACGTCTACCTGTTGTCGTTTAAATATCAAGCAGAATAATTATTTAAAAATGAAATTAACAATAAAAAAAAACTTCTTCACGGGGAATCGAACCCGGGTCTACCGCGTGAGAATCTGGTTTGCTTACTACTCGGCCACCGAGGCACATGCAAATTGTTTATCTATAACGTCAAATGTATTACATAATTTTTGCTTAAAAGGAACTAAAGTTCCTACCGCGACACGTTCTACCTTTTCTTTCTCTCTCTTTCAAGCTGTTTTTCTCATATGTCCTACTTGTGTAATCAGCACGGTTCGATGAGCTGTTCGCAATCTGTATGCCAATATGAAATCTTATAATATGATACATACAACACGTTTCAAATTATGAAAACAGTTCTATTAAACTTTGAATTGAAATATTTTCTCTACTAGACATTTTCTAATCCTTTTTCTTAATGCACATTGATAATACCTGTTTTTAGGTGTATATATTATCTTCTCAAGTTCTTATATAATATAATTGCATTATTGACGGTAATTTGATATATTCTTGGGTGTATTCGTGTATTTACGAAGATCTTTGAGGCGATTCTTGATAGCGTTGTTTCATCGACCATTAAGTAGGTACCGAAGAATTTTTTCTGAAAAATTTAAGTTCGCTTGGATATGATTTAGTTATAGCCTGACACTACGGACCGGTTCACGGCAAATTAGAACCATATATATTTATCATCATTGTATTTACCATGAAGACTAGATAAGGAGAACGAACTCATACGGGAAATAATTAACAAAATCTGTATCAAAATAGTCTATCTAAGAAGTTTGTTATTTCACCACGGCGTCGCCATTAAATCCAATAGACCCTTCCAGAATGAAGTCACTGACACTGCATAGCTGAAACACAACTTACACAACCAATTAAAATATCAACACATTAATATACATATAAATATTAAACATATTATATTTCAGAATCACACCTAACAGAATCCATTAAACCTGGCGCAAACCTTTGTGAAATGTTCTGGATACGCCACAGAACGCGAAGAGTCTTGACCTTTGTTAAACCCTAATCCTTCCCAATGAAAATCAATTTGAAGAGAATGGGCTAGTACCCAGACGCACTACAAGGTGCACTCTTCAAAAATAAACACGGAAATACAATACCACAACGTTGGCCGGATGTCCTATAGGATAGGAGGCCTTTGTAATTTAGTAGAAGAAGAAGAAGAAGACGGATCTACTTATAATTATATTCTCCAGGGTATTTACATACGTTTGTTACCAGTACTTTTGGATATTAAAAACAGCCAACTTAAACAAAAACAATATCACAATTAATAAAGCATATTATTTTTAATTACATTTTCTATATAAAACATTCCAAATGAATATTAAAATGTGTTGATTTCATGCCATAAATCCGATTTTCACAAGACTGATTTCTCTAATGGATAATTTTGTATAATGTGGAACACTCCTATGATTTACTATGCCCACCTAAATTGCCGGATAGATTAAAAGGAAAAGGGCACAGTCTGCACTTTTATAATAATATTGCTGGATTATTATCCAAAAATAGCATTTCAATTCCAGGTATTCTGTGAATTAAAATAGCGAACGATCGATAATTTGTATAAGGTAATATATTTTCATTTCCTTCCATTTTTGTTCGAGAACAATTGAAGGAACAAGCTTCATAGATTACCCACTATTCTTTAGATCTCCGTGCCACCAACTTCCTTGTGATTGAGACTGGATAAGCTGTGTCTAGCCGTGTCATCCGCCAATTCGATACCCAATCGTTATTGATCCTGGTGTCTAAGTTTCCAGGCTACTATGACCTTGCATTGTTCTCCAAGTGCTTTACTTCCGCTTAGAAAGTTCAGACGTTCTTAGATAGGCTTATTGTTTAGTAGATAAACCAATAATCTTATCACCCATCCGCCAGAGCTCCTGCAGGAGGGCTACATCGATGCCTATTTGATCCAATCTTCTTACCACTGTAGCCGAGATAGATTTTGCATGCTAAAGATAGGCCAGTAGGACCCTTATAGTACCTTATAGTAAAACAAAAACACCAACATTCCAAAGCCTAGACTCCATTACATCAAACAAAGCTTGTTCAATCTCAGCTGAAAACGGAGTAAAATACCTAGGTGTGTTTATTGATAGACACTTGATGTGGAACTCACATATAATTTTTATAATAAAAAAAATCAATTGTATATTATTCAGATTTAGGTTACTGAAGAAGATCTTACTCATTGGACAACTGAAAATATTATACTACTCACTTGTAGAAAGCCATATCCGGTACGGTATAACCACCTGGGGTTGCTTGTCTAAGGCACGCATCCATTCACGTACATTCAAGTTCTACAAAAAATATTCCTCAAGATTATCTATTCAAAAAGACGAACTCACCCTTCAGATCTCCTTTATGAAGAATCAGGTGATTTAGACGTCAGCCAACTCTTTGCACAAAATATTATTTGTCATTATCATCAAAACAAAATAAAAAACCAAATTGTCTCACACGGATACGAAACTAGACAAAAAGGCAACTATGTAGTCCCGCTCATGACAAAAAAATTCGGACAGAAGTCTTATGATTTCGTTGCCCCAAAACTCTATAATGTTATACCCAACGAAATGAAGGAGATTTTCAGCATTCATGTCTTTAAAAAAAATTGAAATGTTACGTAACTTTTTCCAATAACCTTCTTGAAAATGAATAAATTCCCTTTCCCCCCTCTTTCCGTAAATACTTATATACTCAATCCTACATGTTCATATTGTCCTGTCCATTCTTTTATCACAATTGTGTTACATTATTACAGTTGATCTTACTTGTAATCGAATTATTATTATTATTATATTATTGTATCTATTTCACTTTAAATGTCTTCTTTGTACTTGAAACAAGTGTTCAATCATTTATCAAGATTTCTTTATTCACATGGTATTCTTAGTTTCTTATTGTATTGAATTGTATTGCATTGCATTACTGTATTATTGAAAATGTGAATAAACTACTACTAGGTACTACTCTTCTTCACTTGCTCTGAGAACGACTCTCTCTCTCCTCCATGGGGACATTTATATCTTGGACAGATGTCCCCTCCATACTAAGAGTCTACTGAATAAGTTAGACAAGAAATTCTCGTCCAGGCTGTTGAAATGGGCAGTTGAGCCCAACCCAAACGTATGGATGAATGAATGAACAGGTGTCCTCAAGAGTATGCTGACTACTCATGTTAAGCTTTGGGCTTTTGGGCACTGCCCTCAAGTAGTTTGTATGTAGCTACCAGTTTTGTTCCATAACTTTTGGGTTTTTTCTCTTTCGTAGACAATTATTCAGTGCCGTGCGGTACTATGAAGCAAGGAGGCGACTGCATCAGGCGGCATTATAAAAGAGCGGAGAGAGAAGTAAAAAAATATTTATGCGTTTGTTTTTTATTTAAAACAACTTTTTCCGATTTGTGTAAGCGCAAACAAAGTTATTACATCAGAAAAGAATTTGTTATTATTTTAAAATATTCAAAATACCTAAGGGGCGGCAGTTGGGAGGCATGCATCACCCCGAAAAATATCACCGCACGACCCTGCAATTATTTATTCTGTAAAGAATATTGTCATATGTGTCATCGAAAAGGACTATAATCCATCCATCCAGGGAAGCATACCTACGTAATCTCTTTGAATCTATTGATACATCTTGAGGGTCAAAGTTAGTTCTAATCAAAAAATAACAATGTTACTATCGATATATTACAATATTTCCAATACATATTTTTTAAATAAACATCATTTTTATTATGTTGTCTTGAAATGAAAAAATAATTTCATTATTACACGTGTGAATTTTATCACTTACCTATTTTTAATATTATTTTTTAGCGTTAGTATGGAAAAAGCATCAATTAGCAATTCCGTTACACATATATATCACAATACGTAGTTGACATAACCTTCAAATTTGTTGATGAAATGCATTTTCATAGTAACATCGTCATTAATTTGTTTTCTAGTACATTCTAAAATTTATAATTTGTTATGTTCATATACATTTTTTACTACTAACGGAATTCTAATATGGTTGGAGTGAAAAGTGGGACAGATTGAATCTCCAAAATGCAGGCATGCAAAACAACTGCATTGGCGTGTAGCATATGTTTAACCAGGGTGTTCTACTTACTATCAATCGTTATTTATGTGAGCAAAACTTATTATGCAAAAAAGGAAAATGTATGCCACCCTTCCAACACATAGTATAACCAATTTATTAATGTCAGGCACAGATCAAGCTCCCGAGCTGTTCTTGAACAGATTCCGAGGTTATTCTTATTCTGTCCCGGCATTATATGTGGATAAATGTTTATAAACAAAAGGACATGGAGATTGGGACATCCTCTCAACAACAGCATCGAAGAGAGATTGTGTATAAGTGTCTAAAATGTTTTCAATAATGATGTAGCATAAATTCATCAGCCGCAAAAACATTGTTTGGACATTGTATGACTTTCATAGCTTTCAACTGATTTACCCAAATTAATGGAGACTTGAAAATAAAACGGCTGAGTTTGTTCGAACCGGTTTCCAATCTAACAATGTAATCATCTAGGTTTTTAACAATCTCATCATTGGAACTCTCTCCCGATATCTCTCTTCTTATCCTCTCAATTCGAAGTTCAGTCTCAATTTCAGCTTCGACACCACGTTCTGACAGTTTTGACTAGTCTTACGAGCATATCGCGTAATCATTGTTTCAGTCTGTACTCATTCTGTACCTAAATCACCTTCTAAACGGACAATATTTTTAGTGCAATTTGTGGTTGCAATATTATCAACTATTGCCCAGCCAGCACGACAACATTTCAATTGTAGCATATGGCTCTGCCATATATATCTCGGCAATATTATTTGCAACACTATGGCCCATTAATGAAAATAATTTGTTTCGTAGACGGGCTATACAATCGTGAAAGAATGGCTGACGAAATCATTCGCGTCGCAGCGACTTATATTGTTTTAAACAGAAAGTTAAAGATAAAGAAGAGACCTTAGGCGTGAAGCTTTAGATTACCTAAGTCTAGCAATAAGTCTTGATAACAGGTTAAAACTACCATTTCACTAGTTTACCGACAGACTACCGGTTTTCTTCTTTTTCGCCTCATTCTTTGCATAAGTTCTCAAGTTTCTGAAGTTTTTGTAGGCCTAATCACCTGATATACCAAATTCTTCGGCGATAACTGCTCATTCATCTTTTTTAGCATTCATGTCTTTATAAATTCCAGTTTCCACATTCTATAGCCCAGGATGTAAATATATTTAATTGATAAACTCAATAATCTTTCCATTGGGTAGATCAAGTATTAGTCATTATATATACTATAACCTCCAAAATTTTCATAACAACAACAAGTAAAATTGCAGAGTATTTTCGATGGCCAAGAGATCGTCCGGCAACTCTTGCTGCAACCAATTAAATGCATAGGCAACACAAAACATGTGTGTGGTGTTGCCTATGTGGCCGGGACACACTGAAAAATTGTCAATATATTACCTAGGCTGGCTGTTATTGCTGGCAATGTTGCCAGCCACTGTGTTGCAGCTACATATTGCACTAAAAATATTGCCCGTTTAAAAGCACCTTAAGAGCTCATGTAGACTAACAGTCTTCCAATGAAATTCAATCAATTACGTCTTATACGGACAACCGGGGTATATTCGAACTGTAATGTCTATGCAATCAATTTTGATGAACAAATATTTTTTTCCCGAAGACCGTTATTTGCAGTTACTTACTCTAATAACAGTGAACTTGCTGGAAAACATATTTGATGTTAAAATGACCCATTGTGTACTCATTATTTTTTCTCGAAATATTTCAAACGGACTGTTTTATTTTTAAAATCTGCATAAAACTGCAACTTTATTCGAAGGAAGGTGGAAAAATCAATGTGACAGTTCCTATTTTTTATTTGCCTGTATCTCGTAAGGCCACAGAGTACACCATGTAACAAGAGACAAGAGCTTTGTCGGTTCCTTTGAAGTAGGACTTACACGATATTGAGCGGAAATACGTCGAGGCATAGAAACTACCTGATACACTGAGAAAAGTTGAAATAATACCCTTCTTGGTGTGCGTCATCGATTGTTAATCTCCTTCTAACACATTACGTAGGAAGAAATGGACAAAAAGGCAGGTCTGTGATTGATCCTAATCAAAATATCACAATAATGAACCGTTTAAATGCATTACAAACGTTAACCCTAATCTTTGACTCACAAAAATTTGATTGGTTGATGTTTAGTTTACGCGCAAGCGCAACCTATCAATCGGGAGCTCAAGATACTATGAAGGCGTTACTTTCGTAGCGGCAATGTGTCTTACGTATTTTTCTACTGTCACACTGACAGTTCTTGCCAGATGTGTACTTTGGTGCTTACGGTCAATTATTATTTATGAAAAGTAAATATTGATCTTATTGTTATATATATTTAAATAATACAAAAATGTGCATAGATACACGGAGAAACATCATTATTTTGAAAGTTCTCAAGTATTTTCAGTTAAAAAAAGAAGCTGTTGATAATTAATTCCATAGCTTTTTCGAATTTGGCTGGATACGATCCTGATGATTTTATTTATCAAATTTAAGGTTAGCTATATGTCAAAATAGCAAATAAAATAAACGACATGCCGAAAACCCGGATATACGTCACAAACGATGACGCACACGAAGAAGGGTATTATTTCAACCATACACGAGTTCTGATTTAAAGTAAAACCATAACTACACCAAAAAAATAGTAATTTGATGTTGACTACATTCTCTTATAGGATATGGGCAAAATTACTTTACCTTGTTTTTGCCTCGATATATTCCCTCAGAATAGTGTCTTTCTTTTGGATTTTGATATTTACTTTTGACAATATTTCTTCGAAAGTTTTTAAGCTCACTCGTGTAAAGTTTTTGAAGCTCATAGGAACAAAAGTTCACTAAGAACTTAATTCGAAATACCACGTTCCCTTCGAGGTAATAACCATTTTCTACACCAAACCTTTCTATTTACTTGTTTCTTTGGACGCACCGGAATTCGGTCCCGCTACCTGCGGAAGGGACTACCTGTAACGGATTAAATTCGAAGTGTGATCCCACCAGCGAAAATGCGATTTCGGAATTGGGTCCCATGTACCTACTATTTGTTTAATTTGACTTTTATTTTCCTTCACATTTTTTTGGGCTTAGGACCAACAGTACACACTTATTGTTGTTGTACTGGCATGTTTAAAAATTTACGCTAAATGCGTATCGTCAAAAATAAAAACAGTACGTGAAATAGTAATTAGATGGCATATTTACAAATGTACGCTAAACGAGTATCGTCGTATATTATGTACATATATATATTTAAAAATCTTAACACAAAATGGGTCCGAATTTTTTCGAAACATGTCGAATGAACGTATAACGGTCAATTATACCATTTTGAAATAAAACATTTTGTTCAGAAAGGAAGGCCTCTTTTTCTTGCGAAATTTTGGTTTTTGACGCAGTGCTACGCATTTTTACGTAAATTTCACATTGAACATCTGTAAGTGCTTTTATAAATACGTGGATGTTGGGATGGGGAGCATTAAACATTGCATTAAATTTTGCGTGGAATGATTCGCAGTTATTGGTGGTTCGCGTTACAGATGACGAAAATTCAGCCCAAACGTGCGGAGGAAATAAAGAATCAGACTTAATATAAGTATTCAGGACAAAGTCACAAAATTTCTCAACATTAATATTATTTGGTTGAATTGACATTAAATCATCGGTAAAGCAATCATCTACGTCAGTTGGATTTAAAAACGGTAAACCAAAAAAATTTTTTCAAAAATTACCAACTTCAGAGTGATTATCTCTATATTCTCCACTTAGTCCTAACTCTTGAATTTTTTTCCACCAGCTTTGCGCCAAATGAAATCGACAACCCACCATTTTAGTGGTGAGTAAAGTTGTCTTAACCGCAGAGTGTATAGCCATTTCAAAATCTGCGCGAATGGTTGAAGGAGAAAAATTTAAGTGGAATTCACTGCTCTTACTAATTAAATGTGACACATTTTCGTGTAAGCCATGAAAACAAAAGACTTGAGTAAATGGCTTTGGGCAACTATAAAACGTACCATCAACGAAAACCATTTCAACAGAACATAAAAACTTCAAATTAGAAACCGTTGAGAAGCAAACTATTTTATTTTCTTGGTCATTAATTAATAGAAAATTTTCATTTGCGTTAGTCTTTATGTCGATGCTATTAAGTGTATTGTAAATACCATCAAATGTTTTTGTCACTTTTGGAAAAGTTTTCAACCTATTGCGGCTAATGTTTTTTCTAACTAACAGTAAGTCCCTACTTGTTACTGGAATGTCCCCTTTCTGTAATTCTGTATGAATTAGCTTAGATGGTCGACTTGAAATGTCGTCTATCGCCTTTCTTTTCAAGTTATTATTCATTTTTTGTCTCTCTAACTGATTTGGTAAGTCTACTTCATGTGTATGATTAATTACAGAACCTACGATAATATCAGATTCATTTAATTTGATGTAGCTTTTACATTTTGTTTTGTTAATGCAAATGTATCGCTTGACATTATGAGATAATGATTTTTGAAAACAAAATTTAAACCCATCTATTATTAATAAACGCTTACCCTTTTCACTCGTCATAGAGGTGAAATTAATATTTTCCATGTCAAACAAACAAACAAAATCACAATAACGGACACAAATAAACACGTCTTACACTCTGCACTTCAGAAGAACAATTGCTAAAAATAATCCTTAATACCCACATGAAATCTACCTGCTTCGACAGCGGACCGAATTACGAAATCACCCTTTCGGATTTGGACAAGGTCCCTGTGAGCAGGTAGTCCCTTCCGCAGGTAGCGGGACCGAATTCCGAAACACCGGTTTCTTTTTGTCATTTTGCATTTGTAATAATAACAAAAGATTTAAAGTTGCAAGTGCAGCAGTTTCTGTGTTTCTCAAAGACATTTTAATTATTTCCACACCTAAATCTGACCTAAAGCAAACAACTCAAATTTGTGAAAACAAAAGCATAACCTTACATTTTCTATTTCTATTAACATGGATGACAGTTGACGTTTTCCGTCGAATCGGAAATCAGACAAATGTAAACGATAATATCTAGAAAGGTCCAAGCTCTACTCAGATGTAAAATCAAATGTTTTATAAAATGTAAAATCGAATGAAAAATCCCATGGTCTAAAGGCTCATTGCCACTATAAAAGGTTCGTCTGCATCCTATTTTGAATGCTGTAATTTCTCCCGAATGATAGATTAGGGTTAACGTTTGTAATACATTTAAACGGTTCATTATTGTGATATTTTGATTAGAGTCAATCACAGACCTGCCTTTCTTCCATTTCTTCCAACGTATTGTGTTAGAAGGACATTATTATATGAACTCTATGATATTCTCAGATTTATACACTAAAATAACTTGTAAAGACAATAGTCGATGTCAATAACCAACAAATGACATACTAAACCCAACCTAAATTGTGTCAAAACTGCTGAATGTTTCCAATTGATCTGACAATGTCTTGAAGTTTTACCAACCCGTAAGCTGAAAATTTTCCTGGTTATTAAATTGTATTTCTGGTAAAGTCTCTTTATTGTAAATAAACCATATCTATCAAACCCCGCTAAGAAACGCTTGTGTCTTAAAATTTCTTGTATCAAGTACCATTTCTCCAATAGTATGTATTTATGTACGTTTTGAGTGTTCTCGACTTTCTTTAAACTCTTCATAAACTTTCACCAAGCTCCGTTTTCCTTAGTTGTAGATTTGTGATTGAAGAGTGAAGAAGTCAGGTACAAGATGATAGTTTACAATTACACCACCTATATTAAATATTTAGTATTTGCTTTGATAACTATCTCGTTACCTTTCATAGCTTTGATTGTTTTAAAATTGTTTCAATGGTTAAGTGCCGGAAAAGTGAGGAGTTTAGTTTGTTTGAATGGCAAAACTGCTATAGTAACAGGAGCTAATTCAGGTAAGCTTTTTTTGAGTTAACGGATTAATTCTTACAACCCTTACTACGTGGAATATTTCTGTATATTACTAATGCGGAAAGTGATATTATTCCGCACGCAACCGCAGTTTTCTTGAGTCTGCATGTGGTGAAATTTTTTCCTTACTTCCTATATGTGGGATGTATTAAATCCCATATTCAAAGGCTGCCTAATTTTTTTTTAAATATTTACTAGTAATCTTATTTTTTCCAGATTTCAAACATATATTTAAAAAAATAGTACAGTAAAGAAAATAACACTTATCTAGACAGTAATTATTATAATGTGTATTAAAGATTATAAAACATTATTTTTTTTTCTTCCTTTTTTAACAACTAACAATATAAACAATTTTTATTTCCATCTGGAATTAGCTTAATTTACACAATAGGTCACAGTATATGAACAAGGAATATAAAGGTCTCGCAGCCTTCACAAACATATTTGGTTTTACAATCTTGACTTCTAGGACACTGAATCTTTGATGATTAAGCTGGTTATAGCAACTTCTTTGTCTATAACTTCATCTTCGCTTATTTCTTTATTCCAAAAACACCAAACCAAAATAAATATTATGGAGCTTATCTTATAGTTCAGTAACTGAACACCTGAAAATATCGAAAGCTCCTGAAAAGTCGCTGCTTTGGGCTCAATTTGTAGGTCACGGCAGGTGTTTTTGAACGAGAATATCTGGCTAAATATGTGAATTAAAGAATTTTCCCTCAGGTAAAAAGTGAAGATCGTCTTATTATCTACAAAAGTGGTTCCTATCATTTTTTTCGAAAATTCGATAGTTATCGAGATAATGAGACCTAAAAGTTTCCTCATTTTAGCTGCTGATGCTCTGCCTGTAGTCGGCCTGCTGTCTATGCATTAAACTGTAAGCGGGCGGACGAATTGTTCCATAACTCGGCAAAAAATTGACATTTTCCGATGATTCAAAGTTTATCACAATGGGAAGACTCGTAACTATCATTCCATGTGACTTGCAGCTCGTTCATACTTGACAAAAATATTTAAAAAAGCGATCAAAGTTTTTTCCACAAGATTTTGAGACTCTCATTAATTTGTACATATTAAAAAAAAAGTCTTTTATCCTATTTTTTTTATAATGGGACCTTAGGTCTTGAATGATCTCAAAAATTTTTCTTATATATTTCTTGCGTTTTGATAAAAAATTGATTTGTTTATTTATTTACAAAAAAAAGTCCTGTTTTTACAGATGTGATCAATTACCCTGATTTCTGGAAAATGATTGCATTTTATTAAAAATCAAAAAGTACATTTGAAGACTAGACACTCTAAGCTTTAAAATGATGTGCATTGAAAAGCAATATATAGGATGATACATTTTTAAATCGCGCTTGTTCCACAGATTGAACAGAACTCCGAAAACGGCTGAAAAATGTAAATAAACAAATCAATTCTTTATCAAAACGCAAGAGAGATATGAAAAAAATCTCTGAGATCATTCAAGACCTCCTAAGGCTCCATTATTAAAAAAATTGGGATAAAAGAAAATTTTATTTTTAATATGAACAAATTAATGAAATAGTCTCAAAATCTTGTGGAAAAAAACGTTGACCGCTTTTTTAAATATTTTTGTAAAGTACGGATGAGCTGCAAGTCACATGGAATGACAGCTACGGGTCTTCCCACTTTGAATCATCAGAAAATGTCAATTTTTTGCCGAGTTATGGAACTATTCGTCCGCGCCCTGCATAGACAGCAGAACTACTACAGGCAGAGCATCAACAGCTGAAATGAGGAGATTTTTTGGTCTTATTTTCTCGATAACTCTCGAATTTTCGAAAAAAAAAAATGATAGGGACCATTTCTGTAGACACCTGCCGTGACCTACAAATTGAGCCCAAAGTGAAGTCTTCAGGGACTTTTCAGCAGCTTTCTCCCTTCATTCACTGGACTATTAAGAAAAAACAGCGCCAATAATATGAAAAAATCGATAATAAAAAAAAAGCTGAAGTGTCAATTTTCCAAAGGAAACAGTAATTAAGTATCAATATATTTACGAGATGGGTTTTTGTCAATATAGAATTTTGGTTTGTGGTTAGATGTGGGTATGTCGCTATTATCGTATTCTTAACATTCCCTTTTCTGAGGTAAATTTATTGCTAAGTTTCTTTTTCTTCATAAATTAAATTAAATTTCAGGCGTTGGCTTCCAAACCGCTCTCCAACTAGCTTCACGAGGATGTCGTGTAATCTTAGCAGATAAAAAAGAGCCAGCTAAAGCTAAAGCCAAGATAATAGAAGTAACAAACAATACAAACATTGTAACGAAACTGCTCGATTTAACTTCACTGCAGTCGGTGAGAAAGTTTGCCAAAGAAATAAATGCAGAAGAGGATAGATTGGACATTTTGATAAATAACGCTGAAACCGGCAGAAAAGGAAACAAACACACCGACGACGGGTTGCACTCTACCATGCAGGTTAATTATTTCGGACCCTTTTTATTAACACATCTTTTGACAGGTGAGTAATCAGAGCGAGGGGTCGTCGTTGGTGTAAAGGGGATATAAATCATTATTGAAATAAATGGAATACAAGACTTTTAATGTGTAACTGAAATTTGTTTATTGGGTAATATTAATAAGTGGCTCATACGATATTCAAAAATAAAATTATTATAAATTTAGTCATTAGATTAAATGGAAAAAATGAAAACAAAAATTAACTGAAATTATGCCACCATAATGCATATAAGTCACTAGCTCAAATGTGAAGTTGTCGATAGTCTTCTTCTTCTATTCTGTTCTTCTGTTTTTAGTTGAACACCCCATTGTGGTCGAAAATGTATAGAAATGACTAACTACATAATGTATGAAACATTTCTGGCCTTGTATTTACATTTACCTGCCTCCAGCTGGTAAAAATTCATAAAGGGGAGATTGTGGGTTTAATGATATTAGAAAAAAAATTGTTAAATCGATATTTTTGTTGTCCGAATAGGGGTAAACTCGCTATACTTTCCTTTTTTTCCGCCTGGTTGACTATTTTTGTGGACTTTCTACGAGCGAGAGAATATAACATGATATTATTTTTTCTCTTGTTTTATGGGAATCAAACCACAATAATGTTTTTTATATTTTATTTCGACGTTTCGGTAGCGTTCCAGCTACCGTTGTCAAGATTAGTCAGGAATAAAATAATTTTTGATCCCTATGTGACACAACGAAAAAAATATGACAAGGGCTCATTGTTAATACCCCATAATAATAATAATATTAATAATTCAGCTAACATAATTTTTAAAAACTTGACAATACCGTATTTTAACCCTTATATGCATAATTTTTTATTTTTAACTAAAAGCTCACAAAAACATCAAGTTACATACAGTAGAAAAAATTGACCTTTACCCTGACGTCATACCTACTAACCTCGCGAAATCAATCAATGAGTCAAAAATGGCTACAATTACTTTGTCGTGTGCGTAAATACGTTGACTGCTTGTATATCTTGTTCAGCCACCGTCTAAGAAGTGAGGTTAAGTTGTAAATATTCTTTAAATGCGAAACAGAAAATTCTGTACTTATCGTGGAATAAAAATAATAAATTAGAGGTCTTGAAAAAAACCGATTTTATAGAATTTATCTGAATGCAAATGATGGAACGATTTGAACAAAACTCGATGTATCAAAAAAATGACAGTTGTCATAAGAGGTCAAAATAAATTCTTATGAATACAACCGATTAATCGTTTTTGGTGCTATCTCTTTTCAACATTTGGAAGTAATAATTAGAGTTACATAAGAACGTATGTCATTGCTTGAAAGACAAGTGTACGTATATTGTATGATGTGTTTTTACTGTCAGTAGAAAAGGATGAGGTATATAAAGCTTGTGTTTACTACTGTTCATTGTTAGTGACGTCAGGGTAAAGGTCAATTTTTTCTACTGTAATAACATTACCCAAAAAAATATTAAAAAAGATATCGAAACTTTTTTATTCATTAAAAAACTGTTTTGTTGCCAATTTGGTTACAACATACGTTTACAGTTACAAATAAATCCTAATCAATGTGAAAATTTTTGAAACAATTATTATTTTCATTCAGACAAAGTGCAACTCCATGAATATTTACAATTTATTTGTAAAATGTATGCAAATTTGCAGCTACTGTCAGTAAATTTACAAAAACACTTAGCAAAACAAACAGGTTATGTCACCACACAATAAATAATCTCAGAACTGCATGACGTCTTCCATCTATGAGCTGGAGTCTGAACTATTTACTTAAAAGGTTAGTAGTCTATCGACTACAGCATGGGTTAGGTACAATTTCATTTTATTAGTGATTGTCACAAAACAGTCAAACCTATAGAAGTGAAAGTTTATAGGATGACCTTGAATACAAAAATGAGGTTTCAAACCCATCCACCTGAAGCGCTAGTTGCAATTGAGTTGTCGAAACAGGCCTGGCAGCTAAGGCCTTTAGCACGAAAAGAAGAAAATATTTTAAAATTCATCAGAGCTGTCATATAGTTGTCACCATTGTCTTTTATAGATTGTTTCCTTTTGCCATTTGCTGCTGCTATTTGTGTTTTAATTAGGTACTGTAAGTCTTATCAAGTGTGTTCATAATATTTATAATGGTTGGTGTGAAGTGTTGCGTTCCTGGGTGTACAGACATTGCATCAAAACGACATAGGTTTCCCAAACATGACCCTTTGTTGTTGAATGAATGGGTTGCCTCTTTCGCAATCCAAAACTAAAGGAATTAAGCGCTGAACAGATTTATAAATCCTACAAAGTTTGCAACAGATATTTTGGACCACAATATTGTTATTGGGACAAAAAAGGGGCCTCACTCGCAAAGCTGTTCCTACAATCCTTTCAGGATTGATCAAAAAGTGATAGGAAATACGTAATATTATCACTCTTAGGCATTACTTTGCGCGTGGTAAAATGTAAATTGCATTTAGGAATACCTAAATTCGTTTTAGGTATTACCTGAGTTTAGGAAATGGATAGTGAAATCGGGCACAAACTTCCATTAAAAAAAGCGTTATGAAATAGTTCTGAACCCATCCACTGCGATCACTGAAATTCTTCTTCCCTTAGTCTGTTTTTCGGCCTCAGCTGCCTTGCCTATTCCGACAACTCAATTGCAACTAGCGCTTCAGGTGGATGGGTTTGACACCTCATTTTTTCATTCTAGGTAATCCTATTGGACTTTCACTTCTATAGGTTAGACTGTTTTGTGGTGATTGTAAATAGCAGTCTAACGGTTTGTTGCTTAATGGCAACACCATGCATTTAACGATTAAGGGTTAATCAGAAAGAATTAAGAAAATTGGTAATCAATTTGAGATCTATACTAACAAAAACTAAACCAAAAAATGAAGAACAATCTTCAAATGGGACTCGACAAAAATAATATTGAAAGAGCCCAATAATAAAAGACGAAGAATCAAAGAAAGTGCTTTAATACAACTAAATGCAGATAAATGTGTAGCTAGTATTTCATCCGAATGTAGTCAAATTTGGTTACCAATGTTAGAAAGAGAAATTTCCAATAATCAATTACCTGCGTTATCAGGATAGCATCATAAGTTTTTATTCAGGCTTTCTTATGATTTATCATTTGAATAGTTGTTATTCGATACACACTTCAATATACAAAATCACCAAAAACTGAGTTATACATATTTTGAAAACAAAAATAATTATACACAAAAGCGCTATCCCAATAAAAAACGTTCCTGGAACGTGCACTTCACTGGATTTCATTTCTAGTAGGCCATCATCACTGAATACACCATCTAACAAGAGGCGAAAGAAAGTAGTTTTCGTGATCGCAAATTTGTGTGCACATGCGTGAGATAATTAGAATCTGTCAATGTCAAGTCGACATTTCCGTTCATTCCCCTCAGTTCACCGTGTATTATTTTAAGATTAGGTTAAAAATGAGCCACTCCTCATTACACACATGAGATGAATAATAAGGTGTTTTCATGTTAGTAGTTGAAAAAATATTCTCTAGACCTAATTGGGAGGGATGTTCATCAACACTACTATTTTTCATAGTGTAGTGTTACTTTTCTCAGTGTATCAAGTAGTTTATGTGTCAATGCCTCGACGTATTTCCGCTCAATATCGTGTAAGTCCGACTTCAAAGGAACCGACGAAGCGTACGTCTCTTGTTAGATGGTGTACTCTGTGCTATCATATCGTTGGAATGTCATAAAATAAAATATTTTATTTCACATTTACCAGAGATGTGATCTACTATGAATGGAACTTAATAAAATTTGACAACAAAGTTTTGTAGTCTTAAACTTCAAAATATTATTGATTGTCTAGTTGTCATATTTTTTTCGTCGTGTCAGATTGGGACCGAAAAGTATTTTATTACTAGTTAATCTTGACAACGGTAGCTCAGGAACTGTAAGGTCTCAGTGAATGTCACCCCAAAATATATACATACCTATAAAAAGATTAAAATAAATTATTCGACCTGAAATGATTAATTAAAACAATCACTTTCTTCTCTCTAGATCTACTGAAAAAATCAGCTCCAAGCCGTATCATATTCGTTAGCTCTGCACTAGCGTTCTGCAGCAATTTAAATTTAGAAAACCTCAACTATTCTTCAGGACATAACCTCTCAATATTCCGTCAGGCACTAGTTTACGCGAATTCAAAAGCTGCAGTTGTAATTGCTGCTAATGGATTTGCGGAAAAACTAAAAGAACACAACGTAACCAGCAATTCCTTACATCCTGGACTAATAAATACCAAAGGATTCAGGCAGTCTATTCGTATTGACGGCTTACGAACCATCTACAGATTGTTAAGATACGCGTTCTTATTTGTTTACGGAAAGGTAAGGTTAAAGGTTTAAAGCTAATTACTTTAAAATCAAGTTTTGAATTTATTTTCAATTTTAGACTCCTGAACAAGGAGCTCAAACCGCAGTCCATCTAGCTTTATCCAACCAACTAAAAGAAACTACTGGTAAACATTT
This sequence comes from Galerucella calmariensis, assembly GCA_910591675.1. Taxonomy (NCBI): domain Eukaryota; kingdom Metazoa; phylum Arthropoda; class Insecta; order Coleoptera; family Chrysomelidae; genus Galerucella; species Galerucella calmariensis. The sequence goes on from CAJUYG010001477.1 coordinate 64,062, forward strand.
TTGGGATTGTATAGTTTTCCCCCAACCACTTGCAGCTTGGAACAAAAAATTCTGTGACGATATTTGGGAGGCTAGCGAGAAGTTGGTACACCTTAAAGATGAAGAAAAACTGTAATCAGTTAATAAATATTCATTTTATAGCTTTCTATTTATGTAGGTATTGGAACAAATCTTCTAATTGACTATAACTGAATTAAATTATTAACCTATTTCTATTTGTAGTGTAATATGAGGTTTAATTAAATATATAAATCCCATTTAAATGTGTTGTGTACATTTATTTCTTAATATTATTTGAGATCAATGGTGGTTTATCCCTCTATATTGTGGAAGATATTAAAAGTATGCGTTACAGAATTTGGGAACTTATTAAACATTCCAAATTCATTCATGCATAACCATTATCTCGAAAATACAGCCACCGTCTGGTGTTAAAAGTATTGCCTATAGTTGTCAAGTAGATGGAACACAGTTAAATTCCGTGCTTTTGCCGGCAACCAGTTTTACAAAAAAAAGTAAGAAGTATTGCCGACAATAGAAGAGAGTTTTAAAAAATTAATGATGGTTTGCTGGCCATCCTTGTTATTTCCTGTGATCGAATTATAATGTCTTCATCGGTCGACCTTCTTGACGGCGACCTAGACACCATCGAAGACCAACATGTGTCTGTCGATATTCTTCAGTGCTGAAAAGTGCGCGGTTCAGCGGTGAACTCAAATTTTGAATATTTGATCATCGACATACAAGCACGTTAAAGGTAAGTGTCCTTTTTCGGAAAGCAATTGAATATTTACGTTTTCGGCAACGGGAAATGAATTAGACCCATTGAAATTTTGATGTACAGTTTTTTTTTAATAATTTTATTACGCTTGATTTTAATTTGTTACTGTTATGAACCACATTTATAAAAAATTATGAATTTAGGAAATACTTTATTAAATAAAACTTGAGTACAAACTAGATTTGAAGTAGTTAACTTTAATCTCTTCTGATTTTCATAAAAATGCATTCAATAGTTACATGAAGAAAACCTGAAGAGAGCTATCTTTATTTTTGCACTTTATTCCAATTTTTTTGTCTCGCACTCTGGCAGCTTCTATTAATTGGCTCCCAATCAATATAATTTTTGCATAATTTATTACCTTTTCTTGACATTTAAATTGTTTTTAAACCGTATATCAACAGCAGATTTCTCATTTTTTTGACAGTTTCTTTTATGTATATATTTATGGTAATGATGATCTGTTCCTCATTGAATATTATGTCAAAAAGGCTGTAAACTCATCGAATGGACTAATTTAATAATTCAACTAGTTGTTTAACAAATTTCAAACTATTTATCGAACACTACAATAAAAATAGTTCAAGTTATAGTACGGTATATCATGGGCTAGACTCTGTTTCACATAAGATGAAGTCTGGTGAAGTTTGCCAACTGTCTTGCGCAGAAATCACAATCGGTCTGTTTATCTTGTATGACACGTTGGCCAATTTGCAACAGGTCTTACAGGCACGTAGGCACTCTTAATAGATAACGGTATATCCCAGGGTTGGATCTTTGCCTAAACTAGGATTTTTTGAAACCACCATACTAGGAAGAAGGCTGAAACGATAACTTGGGCGCCAACTTATTTTTTATTATCCTCTCAACAAGTTAAAAGAGTACATTGATGAAGTCAGATCATCGATAAGGCCTCTCGACGTTATTTCATATTAAAACGAAAGCATCTGAACATTCGGCACTATACTTTTATGCACCTGGAGCGTCAACTCCAAACTTTTATAACACAAAACTTTTTAGTAATATTCAAGCATAATCATTATTAGTGAAGTTTTATCACATTTTTCTTAGTGAGCATTAATAGAAGATTTTTAACACATCTTCTCTGCTACACAGTTAGTGGAAGACTTTTTTAACACATCTTCTCTGCTGGGAAGTTAATCGAAGACTCTTCAAAAAAATAGCGCCAGAAATAGTAATTTACGTTACAAGACCGGAAAGTCGTTTTTCAGGTCGAGACGAGCTTGGTACAATATTTTTTTTAAGACGGACACTTCGATATACATTCGTCTCTATCTTTTACTTTTTATAACTAAGTGATTAACAAAACTAAAACCGGATGAAATAATAAGTTTGACATAAACGACAAATTAAAAATCAACGAGCTGTCATCACTTGACAATATATCGAAACATTGTTACCATAGTAACGAAATCAAGGTAGATGTAGGTATTATAAAAGAGCGATTGGAAAAATGAAAACAAAATGGACGTCAGGGACCGACAAAAGCTTTTTTCTACGACCGTGCGTTTTAACCCACTTTCCCGCACGCATTTTAGTTTTGAAAGTGTGAAGATATTTTGATATAACCCTGTACATAATTGTCGTAATTGTTGTCATTTATATTAAGCTTAAATTTTATTTTACACGTTCAACCTATTCTGTCCTTGTTTTTATAAAATACTGGGTGTTACCCGTGAATAAATAAATAAATAAATAAATAAATAATTACATTACAAGTAGTGTCACAAAACAACTATCAAACCACCCGGGTTTGATATAAGAAAAATATATCAAATAAAATTATTTCATCTACAAATGACTAAAAACCGTTGCCGTCACCTTCATCGTCATCTTTATGTGACCTGCAACCGATGCCATCCTCATCGACGTCATCTACTTACCAGTTAACACCAAATAACTCTACTGGACCGGCAATTTCAAGTAATTTACAGAATGCAACAAATTGTGTTTTTAATATTAATATTTATAATAATTAATAGTTTTTGGTTGAAGTTTTGTATATGTATATGAATAAAATAACTTTTGAATAAAAGGTGTACTTTTTTGTATATACGGTCGTAGAGAAAATGATGTTCCTAACTCATGCGTTAAGTGTCTTTCCTACCCTTGACTGCTTGCCCGAACTCCGCTCCGCGTCTTTGGGGTCAAGTGCAGTCGCGTGCGGGAAAGTATCACTTTCCGCACTTGTAAGGAAAATAACTATTTCCGCTCCCTAGCGTCCATTTTCCGGTCTAGATCGGCAAAACGTTATTTTCTGGACGAAAAATTGTCCAGAAAGTGTATATTTTCTGGTCGGTCTTAAAAAAGAAAATTGCGGGTTATAAACAACCTTGATTTGCTGAACTCTAAACTGGATGCGAGCGTTGAGATGACTCAACGATGCGAGGCAAATAATTGACGGACAAATTATTTAAGAGTGGTTAAAATGAACACGTGTCTCACATCAAACAGAAAAGCGGCTTAGAAATAACAACAGAAAGGGCCATAAATCTTAGAACAAAGGGTAGAGACGTGTGCAATTTGGAAACAATTTTGTTTTCATTTTTACATTTTTTTAGAACGGTGGAACGTAGAAAGGGGGTTTTAGCGATATTCGTTTTATAGACAAAGGCGTAGAAAAAGTGTTTGAAAAGAAATTAATTGGAAGTTAATGATAGGAGTAGATACAAAAAATAACGATCGATATTGTATCGTTACAAAAGTTTCAAATAATTCCCAAAGACTTTAGAACATTAGTGGCAAAAAATCCTTGAAAATTTACAATTCCAGCATTTCAGAAATCAAACATGCTATCTTGTTTTGCGATCAATAACTTTTGTCGAACATTTCTTAGAATCGACCTTAACCTTTTTAAAGTCCAAACAAAGGACACACCTTTTCAGAAAAAAAAATAGTATATTCATTCTTATTAATCTACAATCTGGGGATAAGCTTATGAAAGAAATCTTATTAAACTACAATACAAAATTCTGAGTCATTTCTTTGGATGATGCTTCAAATATAAAATGCAAAGTACATTGAACTAAAAGGTCGAATATTTTTCAGTTTTAAAACACTTGATGAAAAAAAAATAAATAGAATTTACATTATAATAGCTATATCGAATAATAAATGATTCATTTCTCATGAATAATAATGGATAATGAATAATTATTTAGAAGCTAACAGCGGTCGCGTTCAATATTTCGTAGTGGTATACATTCATTTTTAAGATACCAATTTCCAAAAATATGTTATATCATTTCATATGTTTAGTAGTAGACCATTCCAGATAAGTAGAGCAGATGATCTTGTAACCATATATTCAA
>CAJUYG010001478.1:0-20923 GCA_910591675.1 Galerucella calmariensis
CCGAAACGTTGAAATAAATAATTTAAAAATATTGTGGTTTAATTTCCCAAGAAATTAAAAAAAGAATGTTTCTTAATGATCTACCCTTTGTTGATATACGTTAGTTATTTACGGAACACACTGTATAATAGTACAATATTCAATGAAAATCACCACCAAACAAGCCTACTAAAAAAGTAAAGAAGTACCACAAATTGCCAGAAACCAACATTAAAATCTAGATTTAGATATTTTTCCCTCACAGATGTTTTGTTTTTCATATAATGACCTAATTTTTTATAGCCCCTTAATTTATGACTTTCAATAATTATTATGTGATTTAGATAAATCTATCAATTTAATCTTTGACATCATACATTAGTCAATTTGTATAAATAGCATGCCAATCTATTGTAGAGATTACAGTTTTTTTCTGAGAATGCTCCAATGCTGTTTGTATTGAAAGCAAGAAATGTAAAAATTTATATTGTTTTTTTATTTGTTTAAGTTGTATTTAGAGAATGGTGAGACAATGAGCAAAAGACAATTTTGAAGCACCTTTTTTTATACTTACAAATAATTCTTGTTATATTGTAATTCTTGAGACATTACTTATTACAATATAAAATTTTCAAAACTGAACTAGGTCAAATTCAGTGAGTATTAAAATTACAGTTCCTATCTAGTTGCCTATAATAAGTTATTGTTATTGTGTAATAGTACAATAAAAGAACTTAACGTTTCGTTAGCGATCCAGCTAACGTTATCAAAAATAGTTGAGTTTTTTAATTTTCTGCTCTCTATCTTACACCATTCTTACACTACAAAAAAATCGACAACTAGACAATCAATAATATGAAGACTGCAAAAAATGTGTTATCATATTTTTTCTTAAGGTCCATTCACAGTAGATCAAATCACTACAGTATACTGGGAATAGGATTCAGTGAAGTGCACGTTCCAGGAACAGTTTTATTGGTATAGCGCTTTTTTGCTTCTTTCGGGAATGTTATTAAAAAAAGGCATTTGGTGTTACTTTTTTGTTATATTATGATTATTTTTGTTTTTAAAATATGTCAAAATAAGTTTTGTGATTTTGTGTATTGAAGTGTGTATCGATTAACAGCAATTCCAATGATAAATCATGAGAAAACCTGGATAAAAATAATAAATAACCCAAAATTAAAACCAATTATCTGGTGGAGATATGTCGACAATGTTTTTGCAATATGGCCTTACGACTTAGTATCTGAATGATTTTATAACAAATATAAATGAAGGAGAAAAATCCATAAAATTTTGATTTGAAAATAACAATTTTTTTGGATGTTCTTATCAATAAATCTTCTACATGATATAAAACCAGTATTTACCATAAGACAACACACACTAATAAGTATTTAAATCTCGAATCCTATCATTCAATTAAGGTGAAAAAAGGGATAGTAGAATCTTGATACAATAGAGCTAAAAATTTGTTCTAATGATGCATTCACAAAGGAGAAAACTTTACAAAAATCAGTTTTAAATAACAATTTGTAATTACCCAACAGAATTTATCAACAATGAAATTAGGAATATAGAGAATGGATCATTATTAATACCCAATCCAATAATAATAACAATAATATCAATAATAATTCAGCTAACATAATTTTTTTAAACTTTACAACACTGTATATTGAGGGTTTATCAGAAAGAATTGAGAAAATTGGTAGTCAATTCAATATTCCAACTAGCCTTAGATCTAATAATAGGTTGAGATCTATACTAACAAAAACAAATCTTCAAAAAATTGCATAGGTAAGTATATCAGATATCTTGTAGGTAAATGCAATAAATTTTATTGGGGTGACCATTGAAAATCTGAATAAATGAACACAAAAAGTATATTAAAGGTAGGGAGTTCTTTAAGTCAGATATTTGCAAACATGCTTGGGAAAAGGGGCATCAAATTTAATTGGATTCAGCACACTAATATTGAACGAACCTAATAATAAAAGATGAAAAATCAAAGAGTGCTTTAATACAACTAAATGTGGATGAATGATTTGATAGTATTTCAACTGAATGTAATTAAATTTGGTTACCAATACTAGAAAAATAAATTTCCAATAATAAATTTCCTATGTTATAGTATCATGTTTTTATTCAGGTTTTCTTATGGTTTATCATTGGAATTGTTGTTAATTGATACTCTTCAAATCACACAACTGATTTAGACATATTTTCAAAACAAAAATAATCATATCACAAAAAAAAGTATCACCAAACAAGTTTTAGGTAGGTACTAACATTTCTGACATAAGTAAAAAGGCACTATCCCAATAAAACCGTTTATGGAGCGTGCAATTTACTGGATCGCATTCCTAGTAGTATGTCATGCAATAAAATATTTTATTTCACATTTTACCAAGCTGTGAATGGACCTTTTTAACATATTTTTTGCAGTCTAGTTGTTAATTTTTTTTTCGCAGAAAATTAAAAAAAAATTATTCTTGATAACGCTACCTAAAATATGAAGAATATTGTGGTTTAATTTCCCAACAAAATTAATAGGAAATTAGGATTTGATATACCTATCCCATTCAATCGTACCATTTGCTTTTCGTGAAGAGAACGATCATAGTATTCTATATTACTATTGGAAAATATTGACTTACTTTATCCTCAAAATCCAATAAAAAGCTGGTATAAAACTGATAAACACTGTCTGGAGTAGGACGTAAAATACTTGCTTCTGTGAAATTAAGATCGGGCCAACGGTTCTTAACTGAGTTGATAAAAATTTCGTCTGGCTCTTTCATAATTGTTTATTTCTTAAGAAATCTACCTTATCTATCCAAATACTATAAAGCAGAAGCCATAGACATAATATTATTATTGTCAGTTGTTTTTATATTTGAAACTGTCAATGCGTTTTAAACTGAAATCATTTGAAATCTCAAACACTAAAAGTAACTAGATTGAGGTGTGTTCCGAAAATATTGCTTTCTGACATGGCCACCTCTAACACAAGGCCGGAATCCTAGATCTGACAACGTGGCGCACCTGTCAAATAGTGGGCCGATGAGAACGACAGTGAACGACTTGAAGGCCTAACCTACTCCGTATATATATATATATATATTGTTCTATGGGCCTACTACAATGGTGAGAAATATGAAATAAACCAAGCTATAAAACATTTTCAACGAATAAAAATCGAAATATTTGTAGGTAGACTAAATAAAATAAAAATACAAAAGGTAATTTATTGATAATATAAAATATGAAGAAAATCAGCCTCTACCTTCCCCCACAGACACCACCTTAAAATAATTATTTCTTCACCTTTTATTTCTTAGACATTTATTAATTCAAACTGAACTACATACAATAATATGGGCACAACAGAATTCTTAAGAAGTAACATAAAAAGTGGGTATTTAAAATCATTAAACTAGATACTTAAAATAGATAGAACTATTGTGATTGAGAATTTTTCTTTTTTTTACATTTTGTTTCTTACTAGCTTGTAATTTATCTTAAACTGTTTTTGAATAGTTATTTATAAAAATATTTGCTAAAATAGATATCATTTCTAAAAAAAAACTAGTTCAGATGGAATAGTTAATCTGCCTCTATTTAAAAATTCGAAAGTAACTTTGACCTTCCTCATGATCTTGTGTTTGATCACTAACTACATTATTTATACAATTTGGACATAAACAGCTATATGAACTACTGAATTTGATACTTGCCGAGAAGTTATTAGTAAACTAATATAAAGAATATCTATAAATTCATGTGTGGTTACTTGTTCATCTTCTTTACAAATATTTAACAGCACAAGATTATTAATATTGAATTGAATTTGTCCATATTGTGCATTTTAATGCAATAAATTTTGCTCTACTCTTACCTCAATTATCATTGATTTAAATATTTTTATACTACACCTGACATCTGGTTCATCATTGTCAAATCCCATCAGATATAAATATATACAGTTTGTTTGTTGACGACACTGCCACTTCTCTAAATGAACACTCAATTCAGATTTAAGCTGTTCACCCAAATTTGAAACATTCACTATCACATAACTGTTTAACGATTCTTCTTATTGTTCCTGTTGTCTATCTAGTGTCCTTCGTATTCCAGGATTACTTCTTGCAGCTGGATTTTTCTTCACTGAAAGATATTTTGGGAGACTGGGAAATATTTGTGGTATTACATTTTCCTTTAATACAGGTCTTATCCTTGTAAATATTTTCAGATCACCATCCTTATCCTTGTACACTTCAGTGAATGGAATTTAATCTTTGGTGAAATGTTTAATACACACAACTGAACTTTGACTTGATTCCCACTTCCCAGTTTGCATGTGGGATACTTCTCAACCATTTGTTCTTCAGCCCATCAATTTGTGGAAACTTAAATACTGTGATGCCTTTTGGCCGAAATATTATTTATTAATTATTTAAATTATCATTATGGTATTATTATGATTAAAGACATAAATTCCCTTGAAGCTAACGTCGATATAGCATGAATCGTTTACATATATAAAAACAGAAAGGTCTCACGTAGGATGTCAAGTTCAGAGTCCGAAGTAAACGTAAACAGAATTGTTTTATATTTACAAAACGCTGAACTTGACTCGTCGTATAAATATGTTAAACGAAAGTGTTTTAGCATTCATATTCTAAAGACATTCATATTCATATTGATATCAATTCAATCCATATTGATTCATGTATTCTATTCATCGTAATCCTTTTAATTAATATCCTAATTAGTACTAGTAATAAGTGAGTTAATGTATAATAGTAAAGTAAGGTAATAAAGAGAACATGACCCAGTGATTCCAGTAGTTGTTTTATTCCTGTGAGATGACACACCAAGTGACCGGCAACACCACCTAGTCAGAGGCCCTTCCACACTTCTAATGCACCAAGTATCCATAGTAGGATACATACATTACAATACTGTAATATATCCTTCACTGTTGGAAGCATAACTAGAAGTACAACTTGGTACCAAACATTTCACAGGCATCTAGTCATCTACAACAAAATAAAATATTTAATGGATAATTTATAAATATACTTCATTTAGGTTAGTCCAATGTGGGTGGCTTAACAAGAATCACAAATTGGATAATAATATAAAAATTAGTCTTGGTTCAAGTCACCTCTAAACATTTTCAATGAGTTTTAGAAAATTTGTAACCATACTTTATTTGATACAATGACCATGTTAGGCCTTATATTTTATATGAGCCCACAGCCAGCACAGAACAGAGAGTATGTTCACAAGTTATATTGATGCTAAAATCTTTTTATTTTATATATATCTTACCTCTAAAGCTTAACCACGAAGTTTTATGTTGAAGTTGTCAGTCTGTTAACTGCGAAAAAACGAGCACCAAGTTCATAAACTTAATTTAAAAATATTGTAGAATACATACTTATGATCAACTATTACATAAAACGAATTATAAACACAATCGCATTATAAACGTAAATAAATATTATATCCACTGATTTCACCTTAGAACATAAAGTAGTAAGGAAGGATCCTTACGCCAAGGACAGTTAAGTCAAAGAATACACCAGCTAACTGCAGCTGGTGTATTCTTTGGTTAATGTTAACCGGGATGGTTATCCAAAATGGCCGCCGCAGAATAGAATATATCAGTGGCGCCGTACCCAATTTTAATTAGGTAAAATGGAATTAATATTTTCAATAACTTGATTGAAAATTTTTACGAGTGAATAGTTTATCAAAACATTATTTTAATGGCATTATAGACATTAAAGTTGGTAAAATGGAAGTAAAAAACAATCATAGGTACGTTTAAATTTTTATTTACACTAAATTTAATTTTTTATTTACAATAACATCATTGACCCTTGAATTGAATTAGTTTTGTATAAACTTGTCTAATTTTGTCTACATTTGTTGTAACACTTTTACAAATAAAATGTACTCGTGTATTTAAATATATTTGGCATACACTCTTGGTTAACAGAGTTTTATGACTCTCAATAGGATTTTTGTCATGAAGAATCATTTTAACAAATACATTTGTACTAATATAATTTTGCAGTATCTGAAAACATATTTTATCAACATTAATTTCATTTTTTCCGTTTTATTTCCAAATATTTCTCTTGAGAGGAACATATGTTAATTACATCCTCAGTAGGATATGTTAGCCAACCTTTTGACTTATATATAAGGAATTCAAAAAGTTTGGTCTATTTCCTTGTAAAACATCAATGCATTGTTCGCATTTCAGAAAAGTCTGTAACTTTTTAGTAACGAAACGCGACATATATTTAATAACTTCAAATTTATTCTTTTTTCTCTTATTCTTTTGGGAATCAAACCACAATAATGTTTTTTATTTCGACGTTTCGGTAGCGTTCCAGCTACCGTTGTCAAGATTAACTAGTAATAAAATTAATGAAATAATTTTTGGTCCCTATCTGACACAACGAAAAAATATGACAACTAGACAATCAATAATATTTTGAAGTTCAAGACTACAAAACTTTGTTGTCAAATTTTATTAAGGTCCATTCATAGTAGATCACACTCTGGTAAAATGTGAAATAAAATATTTTATTTTATGACATTCTAACGATAAGATAGTCTACTAGAAATGGAATCCAGTGAAGTGCACGTTCCAGGAACGGTTTTTATTGGGATAGCGCTTTTTTTAAGCTTATTTTGGAAATGTTGTTAATAAAACGCGTTTGTTGTTACTTTTTTGTGTATGATCATGTTTGTTTTCAAAACATGTATAACTCAGTTTGGTGATTTTGTGTATTGAAGTGTGTATCGATTAACAACTATTCCAATGATAAATCATAAGAAAACCTGGATAAAAACTTATGATGCTATCCTGATAACGCAGGTAATTGATTATTGGACATTTTCTAACATTGGTAACCAAATTTGACTGCATTCGGCTGAAATACTAGCTACACATTTATCTGCATTTAGTTGTATTAAAGCACTTTCTTTGATTTTTCGTCTTTTATTATTGTGTAATGATGTAATATGTGTACTCTTGTCGGTTCTTCCAAAGTTAGGCCATAGAGGGTATATAACTAAAAACACAAGTTAACTATATCAACTTAACTTTATTACTACTTCAAATATATTCCTTGAATATCGAGAATAGCAAAAACGTATTTCCTGTTTGCTAATCGGCACATGCTGCTTACACAGCATTACCCATTTCTCGATATTCAGCATAGACGTATTGACACATACATATTACAAAATAATATTTTATTGCAACTAATTTCCTGATGTGAACCTGAGCCACATGACATGGTACTCGGGTCGCTCACCTTATAAATATAGTTAGCATTGTAATACAAAACTTTCAATTTTAAATGAAATATAAATTCTTAATATTATATCATCTCAATTGGGCTCTTTCAATATTATTTTTGTCGAATCCCATTGAATTTTATGCCCCTCTTCCCAAGCATGTTTACAAATACCTGACTTAAAGAACTCCCTATCTTTGATGTATTTTTTATGTTCACTTATTCGGACTTTCAATGGTCTAGATGTTTCACCTAAATAGAATTTGTCGCATTCACAAGATATCTGATATATGCAATTTTTTGAAGATTGTTCTTTATTTTTTGGTTTCGTTTTTGTTAAGATAGATCTCAAAGTATTGTTAGATTTAAAGCTGGTTCGAATATTAAATTGTTTACCAATTTGCTTAATTCTTTCTGACAAACCCCTAACATACGGTATTGTTAAGTTTTTAAAAATTATGTTAGCTGAATTATTAATATTATTATTATGGGGTATTAGCAATGAGCCTTTCTCTATATTCTTGATTTCTTTATTTACAAATTCTGCCGGGTAATTTTTGGCATTTAAAACATTTTTCAGTAGATTTTTTTCCTTTGTGAAATGATTATCATTAGAACAAATCGAGGAACAAATGATTCTGGCCCTATCGTATAAAGATTTTACTACCCCTTTTTTAACGCTTATAGGCATGATTCGATTCAAAATTCAAATACCTATTAGTGTGTGTTGTCTTACGAAACGTCGAAATAAAAACATTATTGTGGTTTGATTCCCAAAAGAATAAGAGAAAAAAGAATAAGTAATGCCACAAGGAACTTACAGAAGATATTCAAATTTATATTGGGAAACTTTATTATATTCAAACATATAATCATGATCATTTAAAAAATATGGAATATGGTCCCAATTTTCATTAACATCAGCAACTCTACCTGCATAACTCTCATTTACAATGTCCAGAGCTGCTTTATTTCTCATTACATTTAAAATATTGATTTGTAATGGAACACCATTTCCAGCATGCTCCCGTATTTCCGCGTGTATTGAAATCTTTTTATATGCAGTGATAATTTGTTTGCTAGTAGGATTATTGTTGTAGCCCCCTTGTGATCGTATTGCACCAAAAAATAGTTTTAAGTGATCTTGGCAAAATTTGTACATTGAAACAAACGTTAATAACTTATCAAGTTCGACATATTGCTGAAATAAGTTTATTAAGGAATCAAATCCCATTAATAAGCCTAAAGATCCAGTTTTTCTCTTTGAATCCAGTACACAGGCACCATTCTCTAATTTCAAATTTTTTATATATTTCGATAATTTTTTATGAAATTGTTTTAAATTTTCGTAATTTTTATCACAAACAGCTTTTTTATATTCAAATTCATTAATTGATCTTGAATTTAAAATGTTAAACGCATCATTAATTAATATTATAAAATGTACTGTTGCTCTGCAATTTTTAAACTCATCCAGCTTTAAAACTTTACAGCAAAAAAGCAGCGCGTTACCAACAGATTTGCTGAGTAGCTGGGTAGCTTATTTCACTTTAATTTTTTGTTTGAAAAAATGTATTATCCTTTTCTCAATTTATTGCCTAGATGTAACCCTTCAGTTTCTTGTAAGGTATTTAACTTGGTAAGGTAACTGAAATGTATAATATTGCCATCGATATCAATATATCGTTTGACATCACCAAAACAATTCCTCACTGCTTTTATCATATGAGGAGGATCTAAGAGGGCAAAATATTTTTTATTATAATGGATAAATTCAGATTTCACATCACAACGATCTAACTTACAGCCTAATAATCGAAACTTACTAAGATTAGTGTTACATCCATCACTAGTAATATTAGTAGCAATAACTCCTATATTATTCATAAGTGTTAGGCACTGTTTTAAAAGATTTACTTTTTGTTGGCTAGTAATACTACTAATGAAAAAATATCCTATTGGCAATTTTCAAGTTTCGTTTATTAATACTAGCAACAATACTAATACTTGTTTAGCAATTTCAATTGAGTCCCCATCTAAATTATTTCCAAAAATCACATGCCCATGATATATTGAGCCATCGTATTCAAGGTGCTGTCTAATTGCCATCTCATCCATAATTAAACTACAAATAACAGGCGTGGAAGATTTTTGAACTTTAATTTTAAGAAAATCTAAAGCTTCTGAAGTAAATCCTGGAGAGGCATTTACCGAACAGTACCACTTAGATAAAGACTTAGGGTGAGGCAAACAATTTTCAAATTTATTTCTGATATAATCATATGCGCAGGGAGAACAAAAATGCAAAGTGATTGCAAAAGATTTCAACTGTGGTGAATAAGTTTTTGACAGTCTTACCTAGTTTTCCTAAATAGCCTCTGAACAATTTCTTTGATTCTCCAAAAAACTGTTTTCATCTTCCTCGACAATCAAATTTTTTTTCTTTAGTTCTGTTATGGATTTCAAAGATTTGATGATTCTTTTTTGTCTCCATACAGTTTGCTGCAATTTCCGTAATTTGAGTGACTTTATTTTATTTTGTATTTCCAACTGATGAATGCGCCTTTTAAGTTTTCTTTCACGAGGACTATCTTTTAGATCGTCTGAGAATACCAAATTTTGAGAATTTGATGGTCCGGGAAGAGCTGAAGCAGTTTCATCAAATGCAGCTGTTACCTCTTCAACAGAATGGTAGTCAGATCTGACCTAAAAATACAAAAGAATCAAATTTGCTTTGACAATCAACAAAATTTTTGCAAAAAAAGTACTCAACAAAAGGAATGAGGAGTTTTAAAAACATAAAAAACATCAAGTTTACCAATTTAATTTTAAATGAATACTTACATATTTCATTCGAGCGACTCTAATCGTAGGTACGGCATTTGGAAACAATCTAACAATAAGAGAGGATGACCTATCAAATGCATCTTCTGTAAAGTGATTGGAACACAAGAAACTGTTTGTCCCAGGAGTCCAGTTATCTTTATCCACAATATTTATCCATCGACTTCTCAGATTTTCTTTTCTTGGAAAACTGCGAAGTTTATCCTTTCATTAATTTACATTATCAACTTCACATAATAAATTGATATTTATGAATAGACTATTAATGAATACAATATAAAAATTAAAATTTAGTAGAATAGAAAATATTGTAAGTAATAAGTGTATTATAGAATGATATAAAAGCTAGAAGCTTCCTAAATAATAATGATATGCTGAAAATAAATTTGATATATTTGTTTATAAAGTAAAAAATCAAAATGATACGCCCATGTCATATCATGTCAAGTGAAAATTTAGGTTAGGAACAACTATGTGTATTTTTTGAAATTTTTAACATAAAGACATCTGTACACACACATCTGTAGATTATAATTATTATAATAATATGTACTCACCGATGAAAAGTAATTTTCAAAGCGTCGTTTTTAGCAGTCTTTGAACGTCCACAAGCACTACAACTAACCATTGTCTTAAAAACTATATTTATATCACTGAGAGTATTATATAACGTAACTGAAAAACCAACTTAACCTTAGAAAGTGTCAAAATTCGAAATATTTTTAAATTCTCTGTTATGCTTCTATAGGGCATGTCCACGACAGTTGACATTGACAATACTTGGGTGGTAAAACAATAAACAATAGACATGATGAAAAATTATCAAACCCATATTATATTTTAAGGGTTTTTTAGCGAGCTGCTGGTTAAAACCCAGCGGTTACTTGCGGTAACAGGCGGTTATTCACGTTTTAAAACAAAAGTGGGGGTTATAACCACTGCCAGTTACCCACCTATGGACTATGGTAACTGAAGTTATTACCGTGGACACTGATTTGACATTTTGGTATTTACCGTTCGTGGCAAAAAATTGATCGGTATTAACTTTTTATGACCAGTCACTCGCTAAAAAAACCTTATTATTAAATATGCAAGCTCAACAATTAAAATAACTTTAAAAGTACACTGAAGCAAAATCAACTAAAATCAAACACGATCTACCATTATAAATCAGCATAACCTCACTATTAAGTACCACGTGTTCTGAACGCTTTGTTTATTGTTTTACCACCTAAGTCTTGTCAAAATAGTTTGTGACGTCACGTAGACATGTCCTCTTCATGCCCTATTATAGATGATTCGCTCCACACTCTATATTCTAGAGATGGGAAGGTCACGAACGATTCTCAAAGACCGAATCGTTCCAAAGACCCGTGATGCCGTGATTGGTTCAATCACGCTCTGTGACCCTATCGTTCGAATGAACAACGACTGTACCAAGCCACCGCTGTTAGAATTCGTTTGTACATTTATGTTTAAAGTTTAAAGGAAATACAATCTATTTCAATTTTTGCATTCTTATTTACAAATTCAGTCATGCATCTACTCTAATGGAGGTTCATAAGCATACGTGAAGTTTAATGAATGAAAATCTGCATATTAATTTATGCCGTTCATTTCATTCACATCATGGAACGATGGAGCAAATAAACAAGGTCATATGAACGAATCTTCAAGAACGGGTCATTTTAATGATTGATCTGGAAGACCCGGGTCGCCAAAACGAGCCGGGTCTGAAAAAAAAAATTGTTCATTAGATATTTGTGTTTTGCCCGTTATTACAAACATTTTGACATAATATAAGCTTATTTGAGATGTAAATAAAAGCTCCACAATTCAGAAATCATCGACAGTCGCAGACGTCAGGAGCGCTATTCTGTACGCGGCATTGACAGTCGTCGGTATCGGTATTCTAACAACAGCCATCGGTTGCGCTGCCGACGGGGCTAATATAACGCTATTCTGTATGCCACTGCTTTCGACGCTCGGAATTGCAACCAAAAATTATCGGCATAGAAGTGACGTCACTCGATTCGGTACATGTGGCCAATGAGCGATGAGGGAAACTGTCAAATTTGTAAACAAACAAAAGTTCACGTTGAAGATTAGAGGTTAACTGGGTAAATTATTCCTCAGGATATAGCCCAAAAAATGAAGAAGAAGATTAAAGGTTATATATTAGATAATAGATAATAAGGGGCGACGACCCAGCACTGTAGTGGAACGCGTTTGATGCGATAATTACAGTCAAGCAAGGTCGGATATGGTTAGTACTTGGATGGGTTACCATGCCAGGGAAAACCATCGTATAGGGCCCGTACAGCCTGCAGCGGACTAGCATATCATAGCTCGCAGGCATTATACCAATGAGCACGAGGTATAATGTAGATATGCCGTCTTTCGGAGGAGACGTAAAACCGAGGTCCCGAGTCCATGGATGTTGGGCTCGTTAAAGAACGCTACCACTGGTTGGAACACTAGTGGGTTCGCCAAAATTTCCGGTTAGGGGTAGAGTGCTCCCGGCGTCGGTGATTAGCCTCAGTCGCAGAAATAGACCGACGTTAAATAACAGAATAAAAAAAAAATAGATAATATATTAGATAATAGATAATATATTAGATAATAGATAGTGATAGTGACATATTTTTTATCTGTTAGCATGAACGATACAATTCATGTTTATATTAACATTAACTACTTCAAAAACTCGAAATTAAGAGTCAACTAGCATTGAAGAATTGATCTGCGTTAACATATATCTCTTTTTTTTAAGTTTCAAAGATAGGATAAGAACAGATATTAATTATTTTAAAGTAGTTTCTCGTTCTATCTAAACTCAGCGTTATAATACCGCTCAGAGGGATCATTTGATTCAGTACATTCAAATTTTACTAAAGGGAAATTTTGTGTAAAAGATGGGAAGGACTTATAAAACACTAGATTAGACACTATACACAATATAGTTACTCTTCAAATATTAAAAAGTCACTTAAATAATCCGCAATTCCAGCCAAACATGAACAAATAATGAAAATTTCCTTTCAACGGAAATCGATAACGGTTACCGTGGGGCTCATTAGATCACGGTAGACATACCGATTCTCATCGACTCGAATTCGCGATATCGGTCGGTGAAAAGGTATACAGAATGCCGCACATGCGACTTACCGACGGCTGTCGATAACTGAGTCTTACCGATACCGATTTCTCTCCGAAATGAGTTACAGAATAGCGCTCCGACTCTGCGTAATGCTATTTACCTACGACCCCCCCTGTAATCAGTCAATAACACACAGTCGGTATCAATGTAATGACGTCTATTACGCACTGTAAAAAAAAACGCACAGCTGTAAAGTAAATCGCACGGCTTCCCTAGCAACATCTTAGCAACTGTCAATAGACTCCATTTTAGTCTCCATTTTATTCAAAATTTACTATTTGAAAACATTAGATATAGCCACGTTTAACTATGAAAAGCCCAAAGGGCTATGTATATGTATTTATTATAATTGAAAAATGGACTTTCGATTATCAACAATATATTAATAATGATTAAACGTTAGTTCTTTAAAGTGCTTTTTTCATTGGTAATAGAGTAATAGAGATGGAGTTTACCAAGCACCTCTAATTATGTAACTGTTATTTCTTATGCTTCTTATAAAAAATACAAGTACAAGAAGGTCGTAGGTAAAGTATAGTACGTAACTCGTGTTGTAAAGCATTTACGCACTCACGGAATTACGCACTCGCCGCTGCGCGGCATCGTGCGTAACTTTTCCATTCGTGCGTAAAATGCTTCTTACCACACACGTTACGTAATATACTATTAATAGACCTGGACCAGTAACATGGGCTATGGTTGCTTTGGTGTAGTATGAATTATGAATATAGAGTGTGGAGCGAAGCATCTATATAATAGAAGCATAACAGAGAATTTAAAAATAATTTGAATTTTGACACTTTGGAAATTAGAATACGAAACAGGACATAAAATACTTACGTACATCTCTAAATTGGATAAAACTTAATACCATTAAAATTATCTCATATTTTTTTTATTTTGCGATCTTATTATGTGAATACCTAGATTTTTTGCTTTCTATTATTATTTGGTGGAACAAAAATAGAATTTCTAAAAGGTTGAGTTACTGTATAAATATATATCTTCTTGATTTTATCCTATAATTTCGAAAAACAATATACCTAAGGTTTTTATAATTTAACAAAAGCCTCGACAAAAACACCATCATCCATTTGGTTCATTGACAGATCAACAATTTCAATACTATGCACATTCATACAGACATATCAATACTGTAATGTTTTTCTTATTTATTTGAACTGTTTTTACCGTGCGATAAAATTATACGCTCACTATGGCTAATTACTATAGATTTATTGAAGAAACACTTACACACTACAATAAACTTAATTTATATGCACACTACTTAATGTCTACTAATTAGGGAAAGGTACTGGTCCCAATCTTTCTGGTAGCTGGAAACTACTTTGGACAGGTATTTTCCAATGGTCCTGTTCATTCTTTCGACCATTCCGTCTGACTGTGGATGCAATGCCGTTGTCCTGGTCTTCTTCATTGCCAGCTTATCACAGATTTCCTGAAATACATGGCTTCCGAAATTCCTCCCCTGATCGCTGTGAACTTCCAAGGGCTAATGAATTCTTTTACCAATACATCCACGACCGTTGTGGCCTCTTGGTTCGGAATCGCATAAACTTCTACCCATTTGGTCAAATAATCCATCACAACCAGAATGTATTTAAAAATTTCTTTCCATAGAGATACTGATAGAAGTGTTCCACAGACTTCACTACCGCCAGAAGTTCTCTTCTCGTGACGCAGTAGTTCCGTTCTGGTTTGGAGAGGACTTTACTGAAATACCCCAGCACTCTTTCTTGGCCTCCTTGGATCTGTGAGAGTAATCCTCCAATTCCTACGTTGCTTGCATCAGTGTCAAGAATGAAGTAATTCTCCTTCTGGAAACGGATATCCTAGTATCGGTGCCGTGGTTAAATGTCTCTTGAGGGTTTCAAAAGCAGTTTGACAGACTTCATCCAAATGAAAAGTTATTGTTTCTTCTGTGAGTCGAGTTAGTGGCTTGGCAATATCTCCAAACTTCCTTATGAACCTTCGATAGTAAGTGCAAAGTCCAAGAAAACTCCTGACTTGATTTTTGTCAGTTGGTTGCGGCCATTGCTTGATGGAAGCAATTTTCTCTTGATCTACTGCCACTCCTCTGTTACTCACAATATGACCCAGATAGTTGACTCGGTTTTGGAATAACTGACATTTCTTCGGGTTTAACATAAGCTGAGCAGCTTGAAGTCGTTTGAATACGTCTTGCAAATTCTTCAGGTGTTCCTCGAATGTCTTCCCTAATACTACGATGTCGTCTAAATAGACCAGGCAAGTTTTCCAAGATAAACCTCTCAATACATTTTTCTTTAGTCTTTCAAATGTCGCGGGCGCATTACAGAGCCCGAAGGGCATGACGTTGAACTGCCATAATCCGGATCCGGTAGGGAAAGCAGTTTTCTCTTTGTCTTCTGGGTCCATTTTTACTTGCCAACAGCCAGACTTCAGATCCAAGGTGGAAAACATTTTACTGCCAGCCAAGGTGTCTAGCGTATCGTCGATCCAAGGCAGGGGATAGCTGTCTTTTTTTCGTAACGTTATTCAGCTGGCGTTAGTCCATGCAGAATTTGGTAGTTCCATCCTTTTTCTTGACGAGCACTACTAGAGACACCCATGAACTAGTAGATGGTTCTAGTACTTTTTCTTCCTCCATCTCTTGAATAATTCTTCCAGCTTCCTCTCTCTTCGCTTGTGGTAGCGTTCGAGCTGATTGTTTAATTGGCTTGGCATTATTATAGTTCATTTAAAAACCAGGAGGAGTAATTTGAAAAGCCTTACTCACACCTCTAAAAGTTACCAGATTAGTTACTAAAGGGTGTGTTCCGAAAACGTAGTCAACAGTCGTGTTCCAAATATATTAAATATGCCTTGATAGCAAAGACATTAGTCATAAGTCGATTTCTCCTCTGATCTGCAGTATATTATTTTTCAGATGTACCTACTCATTAAACAAAATGTAAGACTTTTTCCTGTTTCGTTTCTTATTCAAACATAAGAAGATTCAGATTCACATCGACAACAAACAAATTATGGCCATTGATGATGGTAGAGAATTACAGATAGTCAAGTTACTTTAATTATATTTATTACAATTAAATTGAAAAGAATATGACAACTGATAATATGTTCTGGCAATAACAATACTACAAAATTAATAGCATTGTAGAGCAATATGCAGTATTAATTTAGACATTTCCAATAGTTATCTTTATGTTGCCGGATTAAGTGTATTAAACCACTTTTCAAATACTTCTGAGATACCTTCTTCCTTCTTTTTAACATCAAAAACCAATAATGTATATTCTACCAAACCCATTCTTTTCTATATTGTTTTATATCTTCCATGGCATGTTCTTCCGATGAACTTTGACGATTTCTTCCCAAATATGTATATAACAAATAAATAGTACCTACCTATTTGACTTGTCAAAAGGTGACACAGATAAATTCAATTTGTTTCAAGAAAGTCTGAACGTTTCTTTGAAGCTTGCAAAATTTTGTCCGGCACAGATAACATTTTTGTTCTTCGAACGACATTTTTTATTCACTCATCACAATTTTTCAAAAGTCCTGGTATTCCATCAATATTTTCTGCACTATATAATGTTCCTCTACTTCAGTATTCCCTTAATACTCGCTGAGCCGACTTTACTACTTAAAAAAAATGTAAAGTAATAATGTACCCACTACTTGAGAATATTTTTGGTTTTAAATCCAATATTTATTTATTTATCTGTCAGAACTATCAAAAATGAAAACTATCAGCTGATGTCAATATTAAAAAGAGTTGTGTGAAACTGGGCTGAATCTGACCAATCAGAGGTCTACAGAATTGCCAACTTAAATTCAAATCACTCCTCCTGGTTTTTAAATGAGGTATAGTATAGTTAAAATAATACCCTTCTTGGTGTGCGTCATCGATTGTGACGTATATCCGGGTTTTCGGCATGTCGTTTATTTTATTTGCTATTTTGACATATAGCTAACCTTAAATTTGATAAATGAGATCATCAGTATTGTATTTAGCCAAATTCGAAAAGGCTATGCCATTAATAATTACCGGCTTCTTTTTCTAACTGAAAATACTTGACAACTTTTCAAAATACTGATGTTTTTCCGTGTATTCATGCATATTTTTGTATTATTCATATAAATAAAACAATAAGATTAATATTCACTTTTCATAAATAATAATTGACCGTAAACAACAAAGTACAGACCTGTCAAGAACTGTCAGTGTGACAGTACAAAAAGACGTAAGACTTATTGCCGCTACGAAAGTAACGCCTTCATAGTATTTTAAGCTCTCGATTGATCGGTTTCGCTGGCGCGTAATCTAAACATCAACCAATCAAATTTTTGTAAGTCAAAGATTAGGGTTAACGTTTATAAAACATTCAAACGGTTCATTATTGTGATATTTTGATTAGGATTAATCACAGACCTGCCTTTTTTTTCCATTTCTTCCTAAGTAATGTGATAGAAGGAGATTAACAATCGATGACGCACACCAAAAAGGGTATATTATTTCAACTATATATCGATTTTGTGTTCTACGGCTGATGTTCTACCAGTCTTCCCTCCTTTTGGTACGAATAGGTCTCGAAACTGCAAGAGGAATTCTCTCATTTTCCTTTTCTCAGCTCGATTCAAGGATTGGCCAGTTATTGACAACATCTGTTCAAATCTGTCATTAGAATTGTCGTTTGTAGTTGTTTGACGAACTATAGACGTCACCGGTCTACAGCATCCAATTCTGGTTTCATTCTTGAGGGTAATTGGTTAATCGTTCACGTTTATGGCACGAACTGGGATCTCCTTCGCTGACGTAACTAGTCCTTTTCCAATTAGCACTCCTTTACCAACCTCTTCGTCGTAGTTCCAAGGCTCCATCATAACCGGTGTACCTTCTTCCATGATTCCTTGTAGCCGCGTGTACAGTTGCCAACACCGTTCTGCTTTCATATGGATGAAGGAATACTTCTTCGAAACTCATCTTGATGGTTCTGTTTCTAAAGTCTAACTGGAAACCATGTAAATTTATTACGTCCATTCCCAGAATCACGTCTTTTCCGATGTCAGCTACGATTACCGTATGAATAAATTTTTCTTTACCAATTCCCAATTGGATTTGCGTCTCTCCATGAACATTGGCACTCTCCCCTGTTGCGGTCCGGAGTCGCAGCCTCGTTGGCAGAAGCTTCTTAGATTTTATTATATCTGGCCGTATAATGGTTCTAGTTGCTCCACTATCCACCAGCAGAGTATAATTCCTGCCATTCACTTCTATCCCACATCTGACATCAATGTAATGTTTTTCTTATTTATTTGAACTGTTTTTACCGTGGGATAAAATTATACGCTCACTATGGCTAATTACTATTGATTTATTGAAGAAACACACACTACAATAAACCTAATTTATATACACACTACTTAATGTCTATTATTTTAACTACACTCGGTATAATAGTTGTTCTAATTTATCTTCAACACTATTTATATTCACTATCTGTTCACTTACTGAAACTGTTTACCGGTTCACTGTATACTGTATACAACTCCTCCACTCACTCGAAAACCCGCGTATATATAGTACTCCGAAACTCTAGGACTTTATTGAATTTATATATTATTATTATATTATTATATATTTATAATTTTTATCATAATATGTTGAAATCATGAGTGGGGAAATTTTATTAACAAAACATTTTGATCGTCATGGATGCTTGTACCTACCATATTCATTAAGTAACATTGATGTTGAAATTACGAGATGATAATTATTATAAGTTGTTGTTGATCAATGTCACAAGAGTTCAAGTTCTAAATCACCTATTCTGATGTTAAATTATGAATATAACTAGATATACATTTCAAACTACAATTATTTTACGGTTTTATAAAACTATCAAATAAAACCACTAATTCACAAATTCTTCCACATTCCACTTCAAAATCGATTTATGTAAAAGGATATCATTCTTTGAATTTATTCCTTGTGCTAATCAATTTAAAAAAAATACGATTTTAATGGTAGTTCCAAGCAGATTGTATGGGTGATGTATTGAGTATTTTTATTTATAATTTCATTTCATCTCTTGAAATGTCGCCACTATGAAATACAAGACATTTCCGTCCCATCCCATCAAATTTATGAGAAAAGTTTATGAAATATTTTTTGTGGAAAATTCGATTTCCTTTAATATATCTCTTGAAAACGTTCTCATATTTTTCACAGATTGTAAGCTACTTGCAGAAAACTAAAAAAACTTTTGAAAAAATGTCATGGTACTAATTAAAATTTATCATTATACATACTTAAATAAATAGATTATCAACATAAAAATTCATTGTTTATTTAAATTAACGTAATATATTTTACTTTTAATTTTTTATCGGCATTGAGAGACAAATTCTGGGAAATCGAACTTTTTGCAAAGAATGACTCATAAAATGTTCTCATAAAATATGATGGTTGCGAAGGAAAATAAGAAAAATGTATAAATTTAAAATCAATGCAACTTTAGCGTTGAATAACTTTTGAAAAAATAAATATATCAAAAAATCGCAAGAGACCTTTTTTGTACTGTTAAATTTTCTACAAGAATCTGTTTTAATCATTTTATAATAATATCTCAAACGTGAGTTACAAATTTCTAAAATCCAAGAGGACGTTGTTCAGATGTTATTTAAGTGGAAAATTGAAATTTATTATGCGGAATCTGTTAATATTAGTATTAAGAGCTCTAACTTCCACAGTATTTTTTTTCACCACTTTCAAATATATTTTAGATGTACTTAATAAGAGAAAACATTTTTGTGAAAAAATGCTATATACATTCTAAAATTGCTTCACATATCATTTTTCTATTTCAGTACATGAAAAAATTATGAAGCAAACAGATCCTTCCACTAGAATTATTATTTGTTCCTTTTGTGGAAATCCACACACGAAAAGAACTGAATTTGTTTGGCACATTTCAACCATTCATCGTTTTGAACAGAACAAGCTATGCAAGACTAAGAGAAAAAAATATAACATCAACCTTGGAAATGTTAAATGTGAAATTAAAACTATTAAAGATGAATTCGATGAAGAATTGCTGGAAAAAAGAATTCAACCCAAGAGTACTGATAATTTGAACAAAGGATCTTCTAATGTTACAAAAAATTCTGGTCATCATCGTTCTCGAATTGGAGAACGATTTAAATGTCAAATGTCACAATCCTTTTCACGTAAATTTACATTAGATGCTCATTTGCGTTACCACACCGGGGATAAACCATTCAGATGTGATGTTTGTTCAAAATTGTTTTCACTTAAAACTAATCTGAATGTTCACATGCGCTGTCTCACGGGTGAGAAACCGTTCAAATGCGAATTTTGTTTCAAATCCTTTTCACAAAAATAAACTTTGAATATACATCTACGTTGTCACAGAGGGGAAAAACCATTCAAATGTGACATATGCTTAAAATCTTTCACGTGAAAAAACTGTTTGAAAACTCATGTTCATTACCACACAGATGAAAAGCCTTTTAAGGGCCGGTTTTACAAGAGAGATTTATAATAATAATAATAATAATAATAATAATAATAATAATA
>CAJUYG010001478.1:30923-47105 GCA_910591675.1 Galerucella calmariensis
TATTAGGGTTGGGGTAATTTTGAGTGTGTCATAAAATTCTACACCCTATGTTAAGTATGTATGCCAATTTTCATGTTTTTTTCTCCATTATTGCCAAAGATATATATTAAAACGTGTTTTGAATTTGCGGACTTGTAATTTTTTTGGAAAAAAATGAAAACCTCTTGATTTCGAAATACGGGTTTGAACCATTTAGAGTCATATTTTGAAAATGAAAAAAAAATACTGCGAGGGATACCACATTAAAAAAAACGCGCCGCGGCTTTACCTCTTTATACCAATTTTCCAGAAAAGCAAATAAACTTAGCCCAAAATGAATAGCAAAAGCTAGAACACGCATACGGACAAGCAATGAAAAAAAGTCTTTGAAGATGACAGACACATTTTTAAGATTTTGCAATTTTATTTATTTTGGATAAATTAAGTAATACTTGGAAAATTGATATATCAGGTGGTGTGGAAATAAGCCCACAAATGAAAAAATGAATGGAAACTTATCCCTGAGTAACCCAACCCTAATATAAATATCTTTGGCAATAATGGAGAAAAAAATATGAAAATTGGCATACATACTTTACATAGGGTGTAGAATTTTATGACACACTCAAAATTACCCCAACCCTAATATTTCCCAAACTCACCCCCACCCTCTACCCCTATGGTATGATATTTGCATATAATTTATTTTATCGCAAATTTTATTCCATCAAATATACATATGCCAAATACCAAATTTTTATTTTCATTCGTAAAGACGGAATAAAGATTTTTATATTTATGAAATAATCGATTTTTTTAAAACATTTTTCCCGCATAACTTTGTTAAAAAAAAAGTTGTTAAAATGAAATTTCAGGGTTATACGTGAAAAAATACGTAGAATTTGATTCCATATTTAAAAATTCATTTTTACGAATTTTTGAAGGTGACACCCTCCCATCCCCCTCTATGGGGGGGATGGGGATGGATAGCTATGTTATTTTGTTCAGTGATTCTGTTAAATATACATATGCCAAATATCAAATTTTTATTTTCATTCGTAAAGACGGAATAAAGATTTTTATATTTATGGAATTATCAATTTTTTTAAAACATTTTTTCCGCATAACTTTTTAAAAAAAAAAGTTGTTGAAATGAAATTTTAGGGTTATACGTGAAAAAATACGTAGAATTTAATTCCATATTTAAAAATTCATTTTTACGAATTTTTCACGGTGTCGAACCACCCATCCCCCCCTAGGGAAGGGGTGGGGATGGCTGATTTTGGTAAATTTAAAAATTATCATCCACCAATACATTTCCGTGAAAAATTTTTTTTATCATCTCTGGAAGTATGCTAGACCCGAGACCCCTACATCAACCTCTTTGTGTGAAATATCTGGTGTGTGATCAGCCATAATAGTTATAAATGGTGCTGTTTGAATTTCATCAACAATTGATTTTCTCACTCCATCCCCCAACAGTTCAATAAATTCATTTTGTGATTTTGAACTCATATATGTCGTTTGATAGGGTCGAAGTTTCTTGTTGTCCAACCATTTTTCTAACATATAATTATGTCTCGACATGAGGCGTACTATTTGCAAAAAATTTTCGTTATCAGAAGACATAATCGTATACAGGGTGCTCAATTTAAAAAAACCAAATTAATTTTCATTCCACAAAAATTAGCCACCCTGTATACATCAAAATATTTTACAATTGTAGTCCGAGTGACACCGTATAAACCTAAAAGAAATCTTGTTGATACCTCTTTTAGTTTCGGTGCTAGAGATCGAGTGGAAATAATTGGCGCACCCTGTATATTCAAGAAAATAGAAATAGAATTTTTTTTTCAGCTACACTTCGCCGGATAGAAGGTAATGAGGTCCACAGGCGATGCCTGTGGGGGGAAGGTGGAGCGCGTAAGAGGGGATACTCTAAGAATTATACATTATCTTTTAGTATCACCCTTTACGTCGATATTAACAGTTAATAGACATTTAACATCTAGCATATAAAAAATCTTTTCCGCATCCCTATCCTATTTTTTTAAGAGTTACCGATGCCAACAACTACACTACAAAATACTACAAAGAAAAAGCAACATATGAAAATTAACTCACAAAATTAGGTCGGTTCAACCCTGTCTGGTTTTATGTATTCATTTCTTATCTCCTTACTTGGTGGAATCAGGTGGAATCTGTAATACAGGTTTGTTTACGTATTTTCTCTCTATCTTACTCATACAATCTCCGTAAGTGATTTTAAAAATAATATAATTAGTTGTGAGTTTGTAATAAACTCTCAGCTACTATCGAATACTCTCTATTAAAATAGGTGCTTTAGGTCATTCCGAAGAGAAACATCTTCTCTCGTTAGTAGTTTTATTTCAAAAGCCACGAATTCCGGTCACTCACTCTGGCGAGTTCAAAGGTACCTATCGCTGAGTCGCCAGAAATAGGTGACGACATAAATTATTGCATAGATATTAATAATTAACAATATTTCTAAATATGCTTAACTAAACCTAAATAACTTATTTACAGACTGTCTTATTAATAAAAATTTCTTACTCCGTCCTTACTCTTAGATTAGTCAGTCACCAACACACATTTACAACCAGAACTCAAATCCAACCCCTTACTACCCCAAACAAAACATGATTCAACATGATAAAGCCGATACAACTCAAGAATATTCAGATACGCCATCGTCAGATGAGTCAATGGAAAGCGATCAAGATGACATTGATGACAAAGATAAACAAACTCCTTCGTGGCAGCAAGTCCCTAACCGAAAAAGAAAACGCGCAAAAATACAAAGAAATAATAATGAACAATCTACCAAAACATACAATAGTTTTTAAGTCCTTACAGAGAAAGAGAGCAATCAAACATCTGCCCAGAATAAACCAAGAAACAACGTAAACCCCCGACCCCCACCAATATTTGTCTACGGTGTTCAAAATTTCAAAGCTATGATAGAGAATTTCGCTGAGGTCTTAGAAGATGAACTATATGTAACCAAAACACAATCAAACAATACAGTTAAAATAAATACTCACACCATCGATGGATACAGAAAACTAATTAGACATCTAAAAGATGAAAATATTATACACCACACATATCAAATTAAACAAGAAAGATCATATAGAGTCGTACTTCGAGATCTTCACCATTCTATTCCGACCGAAGAAATCAAAACAGAACTTGAAAAAAAGGGACATGAAGTGAGAAACATCATAAATATAAGATACAGAGTTAGCAAGGAACCATTACCGATGTTCTTTGTCGATTTAGAGCCAAAGAAAAACAATAAGGAAATATACGACATAGGGAAACTGATCAATACCAACATCAGAGTGGAAGCGCCCAGAATTAAAAATAATATTTTCCAGTGTACACGATGTCAGGCTTATGGACACTCCAAATCATATTGTCATAAACCGTATAACTGTGTCAAATGTGGAAAACCGCACGACAGCAAGACGTGTGCTAAATCAAGAAACACTCCTGCAACGTGCGCCCTCTGTGGCGGTAACCATCCGGCCAACTATAAAGGATGTACAGTCTACAAAGACCTACGAGCAAAAAGCTACCCAAATCAACAAACAAACAATAGATCATCTCGGAGAGAAAACATAATACATAGCACCATGCCGTCCCAACAAACCATACAAATACCCCCTCAGAATATACCCACTCGCTCGTATGCTACAGCAGTGAACAACACAAATAACGACTTAACCGATAAGCTTACTAATTTCCTTGACGAGTTCAAAACAATGTTTTCACAGTTGATCAATCAAAATAGCATGATACTCAACATGCTTACCACCGTCATTAATAAATTAGCAAAATAATGGTTCCTCCGGATTCTTTGAGAATTGCTGCTTGGAACGCCAACGGGGTAAAGAATCACATAAACGAAATAAATATTTTCTTAAATACGAGGAAAATCGATATACTACTCATATCAGAAAGCCATTGTACTGCACATAGTACAATTAAAATACCACACTACAATATATACTACGCACATCACCCTGATGGTACAGCACACGCAGGCACAGCAGTAATAGTAAGAATGACCATAGATCATCATATTCATCATGAACTACAACCATACACTACGAACAAAATTCAATCTAATCTAATAAAAGTCAATACATTTCGATGGCCACTGACCATAGGAGCAATATACAGCCCACCAAGGCATACTATAACCGCAGACGAATACAGTGACTTTTTACGACCACTAGGATCCCACTTCATAGTTGCTGGCGACTGGATAAGACAATTCTGAATAGATTAATCCACCGTATCAAGAGCGCCCTAAGTCAAAACAGAAACGATACTTTTAAATACTACATCTCCAACTTATCACCACAAGATAATACACTATGGAAAGCCACCAAAAAATTCAAGACCCACTGCATCAATCCCCCCATTAAGAAAACCTGATGGAAATTGGGATCGCACAAATGATGAAAAAAGCAACACGTTTGCAGAACACTTAGCTAAAGTTTTCACCCCACTTCCATCAAATAATCCAATAATAGATGTCGAGGTTGAAACCTACTTAGAAACCTACTCCCCTAAGAGCAATTACCCCAGCAGAAGTGTACAGAGAAATCCAGTTGTTAAATCCACATAAAGCTCCAGGATATGATCTAATAACCGGGAAAGTATTAAAACATCTTCAAAGGAAAGCCATCGTACTAACCACCACAATATTCAATAGAATACTACAAATTGATCATTACCCAATACAATGGAAGTATGCACAGATAATCATGTTAGCGAAGCCAGGAAAACCTCACCATGAGCCCAGCTCATACAGACCAATTAGCCTACTACCACAACTATCTAAACTCTTTGAAAGAATCCTTCTACATAGAAATCTTACCTAAGTGATAGATATATACAAGTCAAAGTCCAAACCTCCTTATACAATTATCAGCCCATAAAATCAGGTGTTCCCCAAGGAAGTGTCCTTGGCTCCTATCTATACCTTATATATACTGCTGATATTCCAACTACCGACGATACTCTAATCGCTACCTTCGCAGATGATACTGCAATAATGTCTTCAGATGTTGACCCTACAAGAGCATCAGAAAAGCTACAATACCACCTGAATCTTCTACAAGAATGGCTAGATCAGTGGAGAATAAAAGTCAACAATGACAAATCTGCACAAATCACGTTCACCACAAAATGAAGTGTCTGTCCACAAGTGACCATTAACAATATGCCGATTCCAGTAAAAAGTGAAGTCAAATATTTCGGACTACACTTGGATCAAAAGTTGACATGGAAGAAACACATACAAGCTAAAAAAACGCAACTCAAGTTAAAACTTCAGAATATGAACTGGCTAATCGGCAGAGGTTCACAGTTAACAATAGAAAATAAGATTCTAATATACAAAATCATCCTAAAGCCAATATGGACCTATGGCATAGAGCTATGGGGCTGCAATAAGCCATCGAACACTAAAATATTGCAAACGTTCCAATCTAAAACTCTTCGTATAATAGCTAATGCTCCATGGTTTATAAGCAACCACACATTACATACTAATCTCGGTATTCCAACCATCAATGAAGTTATTCAGGCATCAGCAATGAGAAACAAAAACCGCAATGAAAACCATCAAAATCCACTAATATCCAACCTTTATACTGATCCAATGGAACAGAGAAGATTGAAAAGACGCTGGCCAGAAGACCTCATAGGGTGATCAACGGAGACCCATCAGTGGATGGTGCCCGCCTCAAGTCATTTAGCAAGAAACCACATCATTTACTTATTACTGGATACTTATTGAGTAGATTGTAGATTTGCAATTGAATTAAAAAAAAAAAAGATTAGTCAGAGACTAGTTACTCTGAGACTAGCGTCGGTTTAAAGGAGTATTACAATTGCTATTAATAAACTCCGACTAAGGAGGTAATATTTACTCTATCCTTATTACTGGATTAGGACATGACTTAAGGAAGATTTACAGTTTTATGGTAGGAATTGACCAATAACGTGACGTTATGGTGACATCTGTTCTGTTTTTTATTGTGACATGTGTCAGTGCTCTGTTCATTAATTTCAAAAATAGCAAGTTATCTCATTATTATCATCTCTCAGTTTGTATTTTGTGTTAAAAGTAGTATTTCCGAATTTTGCATGAAATTCACTTGCAAATTGAAGAAATCAAAAAAAGGCGTGCTGAGGAGGAGCTCCAGATTACTATGCAACGCAAGTACATGAAAAATTTGTGCAACAAAGAGAAAAGGAAAATTAAATAGAAAATGATACAAAGATTTTATTCTTGATTTGATAGCTGCAAATTCCTCTTATAACAATGTTTTTGAGGGATTAGCCCGAATTTCATAACATTTAATTTTTCTGATCGGACGAATATTCTCTGCTTCTTCCAATCCTTCCATCATTCTCAAATCATCCGAATAATAATAATATCTTCCTTCCATCGCAAAATAATTACTACTCACTGAACCAACACAAATACTTAGTAAATATACATAATTAATAATAATAAACTGAATAATAACATGAACTGATAATACAAAAACGTCAAACTGAATTTCGAATTACGATATGACAACATATTTATACCACAATTGACAGTTCAACAAAACTGAAATTATATTTAGTCGAAGGTTATTCCGAGCTTAAACTACCTATTTCCTTAGATTAAAATTACCACCAAAGTTAGTCTCAGACTAATCTCGGAGTAGCCTATTCCCTGTCTAAAATGCGTTTATTAATAGCGTATCTGTCAAACTGATGGTTTAAGCATAGAATAAAGTTACTCCGTGTTTATTTAAGACCGATAGGGTTACCTAAATTAATTAATATAGCGCTATATTACATCACCCTTCTGAAGAAAAATTTTTTTTTCAACCATGATACAATTTTACCCTATTTTTATTAACCTCTATTATACGATCTTCTATTTTTACAACAATATTCGGAGATATCTCCTCAATGACACTATATGGGCCTATATACAGTGGTTCCAATTTATTTTTGACTACATTCTTTATCAATACCTTATCTCCTATATTATATTTTACAGATTTTATTTCCTGATCATACATAGATTTTCTTTTACTTTTCGATATATTTAAATTATGTTTTGCGTCATCACATGCTTGTTGCAATCTATATTTTAATTCGTGAGGGTAATCGTCAAAATTATATATTGGATCTTCAGCTTCAGAACCGTCCATAACCGATAGCAGATTCGCCGCGGTTTTCAAATCGAATTTCTCGGCCATTTCGTTAATTGAGCAATCTGAATCTAATATTATATTATTATCGTTTTCAGTTTGCTCAGTATGCTGCAGAAATTGCAACCTCTCTGTTATAAAAATATTTAACTATTTCGCGTCTACCCGGAATTGAAGTTATACATTTGCTGTTCCGACACTATAGGAATTACTTGTCTGACATTACAAAAATTTAATGAAAATAAAAACTTTTCGTAGTCTAACGTAGCTCCGTAATCATAGAAGAAATCTGATCCCAAAATACCGTGCATTTCAATGTCACTCGCAAGGCCGTCTAAGAGTTGAAATTCCTGACGAAGTTATATGTTATAAATATGTGTGTATAAATGCTGGATATACAGTTTCCAAATCTTGGCAAGATGAAAACATTAAAAGCGGAAGGCAGGCATTCGTGGAAGGTTTGTCGTTAGGTTTGCAGCTACCATCTGGAAAAGGAAAAAGACTTATCATTGTCCATGTTGGAAGTTCTGAAGGTTTTGTTGATGGTGGATTATTAACTTTTATTTCAAAACGCACGGGGGACAATCACGAAGATATGAATGAGGATGTCTTCGAGGAATGGTTTGTTCAAATGTTGGATCTGATTCCAAAAGGGGCTGTTATTGTTATGGACAACGCAAGTTACCATTCACGGTTACGAGAAGCATTGCCCACAAGTCGTTGGCGTAAAGCAGAGCTTTTGGAGTGGCTTATTTCGAAAAATATTAAGTTTCCAAAAGATCCACTAAGGAAAGAACTTTACAGAATTGCAAAAATGAACAAGAATAAATACAAAACCTACATTGTAGAAGAAATGGCTTCTTCTCGTGGTATATCAGTTCTTCGACTTCCCCCTTATCATTGTGAACTTAATCCCATAGAATTAATATGGGCTCAGGTAAATCGAGCATGTTATCAAAGTAGAGGCAAATATGTTGAAAATTGACAATATTTGTGATGATTTAATCGACCCTATTATTATTATTAATGTCAACAACGATTCTTCCTCTTCCGAGTCGGATATAGAATAAAATGTAAGTAATAAATGTATTCCAATAATTATTTCTTTTCATTTTTTATTATATTATAATTTAAAACGTATTTTTTTCCCAAAATACACACCACTGCATTGCGTTATTGCTTATCTGCTAATCCTTTAACAATGAAGAAACCCTAAATTTTGCTACAACTGAAACAAATACAGGGTCGATCTACCTGGTTTTTAGATTTACGAGAGAAATGTAATTTAAAGTGAGAGATTTATCAAAAATTTCATGGTGCTCCCTGTAAAGGTTTTGCATACTTAATTAGGGTTTATTACTCCTCGTACTTTCTGTACAGACTATAACGTTTTCCCAAATTGATCAATAGTTTTGTGCCCTTGTTTTGCATTATGTAATTGATTGGCTAAAGCTGTTGCAGATTTTTTGGTAATAAAATATTTCTTTAAGTCAGTTATTAGAGACCCATTATCAGTATAAGTTTTATTTAATTTTAATTTTGCATTTTCACTTAAACTTTTCTTTAAAATATAGGTGGTTAGTAATACCCTACCATTTGCATCAAGCATGGAATCGTACAATTCAATAGCATCAATTAATTGTTTGGTTACAGCTTCAGAACCGTCCATAACCGGTAGCAGACTTGCCGCGGTTTTCAAATTGAATTTCTCGGCCATTTCGTTAATTGAGCAATCTGAATCTAATATTATTTTATTATCCTTTTCAGTTTGCTCAGTATGATGCAGAAATTGCAACCTCTCTGTTATATGAACTTCTATTGCATGAATTAATTTTTCTATTGTAATATTAGTTTTAGTGCGAAAATCTATGTCTGATTTATTGAACAATTCTTTTAATTTCTTATAACTAATTTTACTCTAAGCTAATGTTTCACACTTCCATCAGTCCTTCTTTCGGTACTGTCTTTTAATAAATTCCTATGGAACACTTTTAATTCTTCTGCAAAATTATGAAACTGTCTTTCTAGATCCATTCATTTTATACTAATTGTAAACCGAAAATAAAGATAATCTTCGTCCTCCTAAACTAAACTCTTGGCTCGGCTCTAATATGCCTGTCAATTTTTCTCTCCACCATCTTTCTGCATTTTCGGTATAAATATGCTACTATGATAAGGAAAGCCATTGCGATAAACATAATTTCTAGTACCTCCTTTAGTCCACTGAATTGTGCATTATTTGTTTGGCTTCCACTGTTACCCGATTGAGCTATTATTACTTCTTCCTTGGATGCCTGTTGTCCCATTTTGTTCACAAAAAAATATATACCACCAGCCGATCAAACAACAACCCAAGTGATATCACTGGACTGGCAGGATCGCCATGTAATAAACTCTCAGCTACCATCGAATACTCTCTATTAAAATGGGTGCTTTAGGTCATTCCGAAGAAAAGCATCTTTTCTCGTTAGTAGTTTTATTTCAAAAGCCACGAATTCCGGCCACTCACTCTGGCGAGTACAAAGGTTTCGCTGAGTCGCCAGAAATGGGTGACGACATTAATTATTGCATAGATATTAATAATTAACAATATTTCTAAATATGTTTAACTAAACCTGAATAACTTATTTACAGAGTGTTACCTAAATTAATTTTTATAGCGCTATATTTCAAGTTAATTATAAAAGTCACAACATTGGCACAATGTTATCAAATGTTCTATTTTACAAGACGAATATAAGTTGGTATCAAAATATCCGCATTTGAGTGGTCTTTTATTTTACATAAGATGGAAGCATAGTCCTTTACTTTGATATTTTTAAACAAATTGGATATTATAAAAGACACATGCTCCGCGACATAGGCGAAAAAATAACAGATTTTAATATGCATTTTCTAAACCATACCCACGAAAGTACGGTGACATCTTAAGTTTATTTGAAAATAGCACATGTTTGATCAGGATCAACAAGGCAGAGGTTCAATAGCAAACTGGTTTTATATTAATCCAATCATGAAGTAAAAATTTTTCATGATATCAAAAAATAATTCCACTTTTGCAAATTGTTATAATATTGTAAATATTAAATTTTAATTAAAATTTCAAATAAAAAATCAGTTTTCATCCTACACACACATCCTTTTCTGAGCAAGTACAGTTATCAAATTTATCCAAGCAAGGAATCCCTGGATTATGCATAGTACAGTTAACAAAAACTGTACTATGCATAATCCATTGTTAAATATCACTTCAAAAAGTAATGACTCACAGTAATGAATTTCATATTATAAATAAAATTTTATATAAAATATTACCAAAAATTATTGTGTAGGATAAAAACAGTAATGAGTTTCATATTTTAAAATAATATTTTTATAGAAAAATATTACCAACAATTGGATGAAAAATTATGTTAAACCACGGCAGTAAACTGCTTTTTTCAGGCCTCAGGAAGTGGCCATATGGTCCATATCTCCTTTCGGCCTGTAAAATGCCACTTTACCGCCTAGGTATACAATATAGGTACTATTATAGTATATTTTTATGTACAAGACAGTGAAAGAAAATATTTTCTCCACTACTTAATAATAACGCACAAATTATTTTTACATATTTAGCTGCATAACGATATTAATTCTTTACACCAGTGGATAATAAAAAAAATTCACTCTCGTTAGCCAATCACATTCTATTATTATCAGAATTCACGCTAAAATCAATAAAAATGAATAAATCAAATTGTCTATTTAAAACGTCAAATACCAAAAGAACGTACCTAAATCGCTTCTGACAGCGCGTCGTTTGAAACGTCAAAATAATTATAAAATCATAAATTCACATAATATAAGAGAAAAAAATGGGCAACAGTAGCGATAGTGAATATGCACGCCTCCCGTAATTAATTTCATTTGTAAATCTAAGGGTTCCGATTAAAAATATGAGTTACCTACGTATATATATTTACTCTTTACATTTTTATAAATAGCCTAGTGGTGGTTTACTATGGCGTGGACGATCGAGATTCGATCCTCACTGGAAGTTTTTTTTTTTTTAGTCGTGGAGAAAGTATAGTCTTTTACTTGTGTAGAATGGTTATTATTAACTTGGATGATTCCAAAACTCAATCGCTGCGCTCCCTCGTTTTGGAAACTTCATCCGCGTGAATAATAATCATTCTGCTCTCGTTGAAGAATATACTATTACAGTTCACGATTTTTATTAAAATCTTTTGCTGGTGTTTAATATTCATCTCGCATGAGTGATAGTATTGATGAACCGTGTATTTCTAATGATATTGCAAAAAGAGCGGATTTGCATTATTACCGAAAAAATCGGCTCAGCTAAGCAGATATTGCATTTATATTCTAATTTTCTCAAGTGGTGTAAAATGGAAAAAGTTGAAAAAAACTTCAGTGAATCCGTCTTTTTGGCATATCTAGAAGGAATATCGAAAATATGTAAGGCGTAAACTTGCTGGAGTAAAAGATTTATATGATAAAATCAAGTGCGCTAGTTAAAAATGAAGTTGATTTAAGCAAATATTTCAAGGTAATAGAATTCTTAAAGAGGAAAAATGATGAGAATGGCCCCAAAAAGTCAAAATCGTTCAGCTGAAATCAGTTATGGAAAAACTGTTGCCATGGCAGTCATTGCCATGGTATCGGGTACACAAAAACCTAAATCATATGGTGGGGAAATGCGTGGTTACCAAGTTGACCACTTCCGTTTAGCTGAAATAAGTTGTAAGAAAATTGTTCCCAAAGTACCTAACCATTGTTATGGTAACAAGTGAAGAAAAATCCAAATCTTATAGTGGGGAAGTGTGTGGTTGTGAAGTTGATATCACGAGCGACCCGGCGCGCATTTTTCACAGTCTGTTGGTAGCTGTTCATTCAATTTTCCGTTTTGCAAATTGTGTATGTATTCCTGATAGTATACCTATTTGAACCCATAATTCAGAAATATGTAGATAATGATGTGAATAATTTTTTTTTCCTGTAAATGCATCCTTTCATAAACCTCTATTATGTACACATAATGCGTAACCGAACAATACCCTGTTATATGTTTTTTTTGAAATGAGAATGATGAAATAACCCTTTCTCTGGAGACAATGGCCGATCTTTATGGTACTTGAATTTTGTTTTACAGTATGGTCTTGAGTACACTTAACGAAGACATTAGTGAACTGACAGTACATCATTGACGGGCGACCTATAGTTAATTAACTTGGCGCAATGAAAATTTTCTTGATGATAGATACCGTATACCTTTGTGTCCTCTCACCTGTGTGTCTGAATTTTACTTTGCTCTTCAATATTTCAATGGTAACCACCACATTGGTTTCCATAACTACTTTCAGATGAGCAAAAGTGGTCAACTTGGCGACCGCACGTATCAGCATTGTAAAATTATGGTTTTTACTCTTTTTTCACCATCAGAATGGTTGCAGTTCGTAAAACTAGTTTCAACCATGCTAAGGCTGTTGATTTGGCATCCACGCCTTTCCTCAGCATATTGTTTGTCTTTTTGTTCTCGTTATGATGACAATCGTTGCCATTAAAACGGTTTTCCCATAAATGGTTTCAGCTAAACGAAAGTGGTCAGCTCGGCAACCGCGCATCTCCTCACCATATGATTTGGTTTTTTGCTTACTACTTATCACAACAATCGTTGCCATTCGCCGTTCACGTTTAACGGTATTGTTTATTATATTGACCCGAATGCTCTATATGTGACAATCAAGAAAAGGAAACTCTTCTACATGTTGTTTTTCAGTGTCCCATAAATACTGTAATGAAGCGCAATATTTCTTGTTTATAGAATGTAGATGCTTTAACCCCTTACTGCATGATTTTTAATTTTCTTGTCAAAAAAATATATGCGTTAGAATGACTGATTAGGAGTAATGAAAAAATAGTGAAAAAAATATTTTTAGATATTTAAAGGAAATAAATGTCAAACTTTGACTTGTGTCACATCTGGCACAAAATGAGATAACAGTAAAAATGTTAATTTTTGACATGTACCAAATTTGGCACAAATTTCGGAAATAAAATAAAAGTAGTAAGTATAAATTCAGATTTATTCAAAAAAATAGATTTTATCTCAATAAAAGAGTGAAAATCTTGCCCTATTCCGTGTGAATTTGCTAAAACAATTGCGATCCTTATTCAGACATAAAAATACTGAACATTTGCCACATGATATGTGGGATTTTCCCTTACAATCTGGATATTTGCACCTCTGTCGTTCTTCACTTACTTTTGGCAAATGATTCAAATTGTCCGTTCTTATTTGCTGGGCTGGGCTTTATTTTGAGATCCTGTCGAGGTTGTAAGCTTGTACTTGGTTTCCCCCTTTTTCTTTCTGAACTATAAGCTTTAGTCAAAACTTCTGCGATACCAAGTTTGAATTCTGAAAGTGGTAGGTATAAATCATTATTTGTTTTGGTTCGCCTCCACAGTATCCAGCTGTTGACGCATATCATATCCAGGAAATGGAAAAATACCCTCATGTAGGTACCACTTTTTGGATCGAATTTGGATTCGTTAGTATCCTAACATAGAATCGAGAAGATCTACTCCCCCAAATAAGCATTATATACCGCAACACATTGAGGGCGGGTGATTTCTATATGTGTACTAGATTTCCTGCAGAATCTTACTATCCTTACAGGCTAAATCCCAACATATGTTGACATGGTTTTCACAGTTTTATTAACAAACCATGGAACAACAGATATGTCCACACCATCAACATTGGCCACTGCTTCAATATCCGATACAAAAATATTATCTTTATCTCATACTGTTCCAAATATGGCACAAGTAAACAAAGACAGTTTTTTTATCGTTTTTATATAGAAAAAAGTTTTGTACGACTTTAGTCATCACAGTGAACACTTACCCTTATAAAAATAATTTTTTCCACTCAAATTAGGCCAAAAGAAGGAAAATATTCTATATTGAATTTTCTCCAAACAAGCTAGCACCTGTCACCATCCAGATATTCACTAAATGATTCATCAAATTTGCGCGTACGATAGTGGAAGGTATTTAACCGCTGCCTGTGAAAAAGCGAGTGTGCTAGATATGGGACAACTTGAGTTAACAGCACAAACTCTTCGGAAACTTAGAAAAAAATGATAATTTTGAACGTGTGCCTAATATAGCACAGTATGCGGTAAGGGGTTAATATTAACGCTTTGCAAAATATTACAAATGAGGATGCTATGGTAATTAGCCAATACATCTGGAATATACTCAAATTAAGATCCTTCATATTAAATGAACCAGTTTTTATTATCCTTTTTTTATTTTCTTCTTAGCTCAGCAGCCTAATTATATTATATCACAATATTAATGTAATTGTAATTGTAATTGTAATTGTTGATGTAAACAAGTTCTTAAAAGCAAATGAATTATTATTATTATTATTATCATTCCAAGTATGCACTTGCTCAGCACTTGCTGGAAATGTTCACCTATCCCGAGCGTGTGTAAACGCAAATGGGATTAGGCTCGGAAGTCACATATTTAGAAATTTACGGACAGTGTGACAGGTATTTAGAATGGCAGCCTTCTGCAGATCGATGTATGTATTTTTGTGAAGACCTAGTTTGGTAAGGCTGTCTTGTAGAGTTTTGGGAATTAGTCCCGTAGATGAAACGATGATCGGTACCACCTCTATTTTCTCTGCATGCCACATCTGTCTTACCTCAATTGCAAGATCGGTGTATTTTGCAATTTTCTCGTTGTATTTGTCCAGAATATTGTTATTATTGGGTACAGCAACATCCACCAGATAAACCGAGTTAGCTTTTTTATCCACAACTACAATATCAGGCCGGTTATTCGTCACCTGTCTATCGGTGATAATTGACCTATCGTAGTATAGTCTAAAATCAGCATTCTCTAGCACCGAATTCGGATGGTACTTGTAATATGGGGTGTAGGTGTTAACTAATCCAAATTTGTTGGCCAACTTCTGATGGATGATGTTGCAAAGTTGATTGTGCCTGCGTAGGTATTCAATGTTAGCTAAGGCTGAACATCCCGACGTTATGTGTTGTATCGTCTCTGTTGTTTGTTGGCACCTTCTGCATTTGTCCGTAGCGATGTTTGGATCTTTTATGACAAATTTCTTGTAATTGTTGGTATTAATTACTTGGTCTTGAATTGCCATAATAAATCCTTCTGTTTCTGGAAATAATGTTCCATCAGATAGCCACTTATTTGATGCTTCCTTGTCGATATGAGGTTGATTGAGGTCGTGATGATGTCGACCATGAAGCGCTTTCTGAGCCCACTCCACCTATTTGTCAGAATCTGTAACGATTTCAAGTCTCATATCAGGGCTTACAAGATTTAAGGGGGAATAGTTTTTATCGAGGTTTTTATCTGCTTTTGCGACCATCTCATGCAATTCAGATGTTTCAGCCTTGGCAATGAAGAATTCTTGGAGTCTAGATATTTGTTTGTTATGTAAATTAACTATGTCCACTAGACCTCTCCCTCCCTCTCTTCTTGGTAGTGTTGTCCTGATAACTGATGATGTCGGATGGTGACATTTGTGTTTGGTCATCATGGTACGGGTTGTTCTTTGAATATCCTCCAGCTCTGTCTTTGTCCACTTCAGAATTCCAAATGAGTATGTCAGGATCGGTATGGCGTAGGTGTTAATTGCTTTTGCTAGATTTCCTGCGTTCAACTGGGATTTCAATAATGTAGTTACCCTTTGAGTGAACTGGCTCCTAATTTTGATTTTTGCTTGCTTTTGGTCTAATAGCTTAGCTTGCTGAAATCCTAGATATTTGTAGGTCTCGCCATTTTGCATGGCATTTATAATATTCCCATTGGGTAGTAACACATCTCCGTTAACGATTTTACCCTTCTCGATATTTAAGGTTTTGCACTTGTCTAATCCAAATCCCATTTGTATATCACT
>CAJUYG010001478.1:55453-68170 GCA_910591675.1 Galerucella calmariensis
TACTTTGGTTTATATTGAGAATTAAGACCTTAGCCGCTTTTTACTGACCTCCTATAACAACAAAAAATGTTTAAATCACCTATAAATAAGTTCGCATAAAAAGACCATTTCAAGACATCATTAATTAAAAAACAAAATGCTTTTCATTCAAGGCGATTGTGAATGTAAACCAACTATTAAATTTAAATATGGTGCTAAAATGAAATCATCTTCATCGGAATTTTTTAAGGTTTTATCGAAGGCGGTTCACGCACAATATCAATAACAGCTGTTAAGGACTTCTGATAAGTTTTTAACTATGTATGCAGTGAACATAACAATTTAAATGTGTAACGTGTTTTCTCTCTTATACTAATCAAACAGTGTATTATCAAATATTATGCCAATTGAGAAGTTCTGACACATAGATGGAGGTACTATATGGTTTTCATTTAATACTAACATGGTACTAACCCATTACTAACCTTCAAACGACTCGTTTCAAAATTTGACAGCAATCGGACGATCAGTTCGTTTTGATTGAAGCCATTTTTGTTACTTAAAACAAAGTTGAAGAGAAAAAAAACAGAAAATCAACCATCATTGCTTGGCATGCTAAATTTAAACGTGGTAAAATGAGCACCGAAGACCACGAACGCAGTGGATGCCCAAACCGAATCCAAAGCGTGGAAAAACGCAACAGTCGTCTGACCAGGTTATGGCGTATGTATTTTGGGATGCGCACAGTGGCGGATTTAAGCCTCCTGCCGTCCTGACCCGATTTTACACCGTCCTTCTAGTTCAATCTTCTTACTAGCAGTATCAAAGCGATCTAAAATTTCATTCTAAGCAATTACTAGAATTGCTGTTTCTATATGCTGTAATTTTCGATGCAATCCTGTAACATCAGATCCCGTAGTCTATTTCTATTCTCTCCCTTTGGCAATGAATTCTAGAGCATCAATTATTGCAGACTACTCTTTTTCTAGCGCGTAACATGCATCATGTCGAACAGACCAGAAAGTCTTTTAACTCTCGAATTTGTACACTGCACCGATGTTTTTGCAAAGTGAAAAAAATTCTGCTTTTGTTACAGATTCAACTGCATGTGATTTTACTAAATTTAAAGAATGTGCATCGAGCTATATCTAATAATATATTCTATAGAATTTTTCTTATAAAACTAATAAAACTAATCTGAATCAATTTTTAAAATGCTGCCCCTCAAATTATGCCACACTATGCGCGGGCCCCAAGTGCCTCAAGAATTTTCATTGACCATCTCAAAAAGGGACAAACAATCAGCAGCGACTATTGTATAGCCTTGTTGGAGCGCTTAAAGGATGAAATCGCGAGAAAACGACCACATTTAAGAAAAGTGTTAACCAAGACAGTGCGTCGTGTCAGAATTCAATGAGAATGATGGTTAAACTCAATGAATTGGGCTTCGAATTGCTTTCCCATCCACCGTATCCTGCAGGTTTGGCCCCCAGTGACTATTTCCTGTTTGCTGACCTGAAAGAAATTTAAAGCCGATGAGGAAATAACCGCCAAAACAGAGGCCCATTTTTAGGCAAAAGGCAAATCCTACTACAAAAACGGCACCTATCGAAAAGTTAGAAGATCGCTATAATCGGTGTATTTCACACGAAGTGTATGTAATATAGTATATTACATAACGTGTACGGAAAATGACATTTTTCACACTCGCCTGAGTAATGTACAGTATTTTTCCTACGATCACGTGATAATTTCACCAAATAATACATATTAACACACAAAATGTTACAATTAAAGTCAACATAATTGATTTCAAAATTAACAATAACTATCATTAGTAACAAAAATTCGAGTAATTATAGGTAGGTTATGACAATTATTAATTGGTTGGATAATTATAGAAATTGAAAGTGAAATATATTTTTTTATATACTTATCATAAATACCTTTCAAGATGTTTACATTTTCTGACAATATAAGAGATGGTTTGGATGAGTTTTTATCGGGAATAATTACCTTACTTTTGATTAAAGATTTAAATACAAATTATCTTGAGTATACAGTGGCGTAGCTGCATTTTTTTTTTCGAAAATATTTTTGCCTTTTCTATATCTTTAGAGTATGTATCATAAGTATTTATATATTTTTTTAGTATCTATGTTTTTTGACGTTTCGTTGTGCAATAAGCAATTCGTGAAGTATTTTTGTGTCTTATCGTATCTTTTTGTGTTTTTTGAGTATTTGAGATACCAAAAACGCTGTTCTATTAAGACAAATTTCCGTGAATGTTTTAAATTTTCTGGATTTATCTAGCTTTATGCACCTTTAGAGTCCAGAATCTTTTGGAACAAAATTTTATGCACAAACATTTTATGAACTTCCTGCTTTATGCAAAATTTGGATTCGGATATGGTTGTAGCATTCCCTTATCGTTAGTATGTTGAGAAATTATCTTTGTTTGCTTGGTAGCACTTTTATTCTCAATAATGATTTATCTTGGTCCCTTTATCTTTTGACACGAGTACAAATAACACATTGTTTTTTTTGCACATTAAAATATCGGAAAATTATCTTTACCTTAGTATTGAATGATAGATAGAAAAACATTATTTTATCGTGGCATATTTCTCTACATTAGTTGATGACAGAACT
The DNA here is from genome assembly GCA_910591675.1 of Galerucella calmariensis. Classification (NCBI taxonomy): domain Eukaryota; kingdom Metazoa; phylum Arthropoda; class Insecta; order Coleoptera; family Chrysomelidae; genus Galerucella; species Galerucella calmariensis. The sequence goes on from CAJUYG010001478.1 coordinate 58,085, forward strand.
AATTTTTTTTCGTAAATTCTTTATCTTAAAATTTCATTTGCGTATCTTTAATCTTTAATTCAGTTTTTCGACAATAAAACCATATTCAATTTTATCTATCTCGTTGAGATGTAGTTGCTTTGTATCATATCACTAGCACTGTCAAAATATTTGCTGTGTTTGTGTGATGATTTTTTTTTCAATGTTTTGCTTGCGCGATGACCAATGGCTACTGTGGACGCTAACTGGCAACCTCCCTGGTAGAACTTAAAAAAAATATCATCTAACTTTCCAGTGAAAATTTTTGACAGTCACTTTTTCAATTTTGTCTTCTTTCTTCTGTCTCAGTCAATCATCGAATTTTTTTTTTCAATCATTGGATTATATTTTATCACTATGTTTGGCTTTGCTTTTCACTAGTTTATTTTTGTCTTAGGTACGTTTTTCTTGTGAAGTATGATGGAAAATTTCATATAAAGGGTTCAGGATTGGTTGAATAATTTTTTTTTAATCGGTAAAAGCTCAATTTACTTCTAAGTGAATTACTATCTAAAAATAGAAATTGTATGGTACACAGTATTATTTACATCTTCTGAGTTGAATAGCTTTTGGAATGTGTCTTGAAAATAGAGAGCTTTGTTTATTCAAATATCTTTATAGTATAACTTATCTATTGATAACTGTAGGAACTGTATCGTAAATTGCAAAGAATTTGTCTCAGAATTTCCCCTTATAGTAATTAGTTATGTGTTAGATTTTACCGTATTGTTTTTACATTTTTATTTTTTTTTCTCTTATATATCTTTAACTAGACTATCGTGTATCTTTAAAAATATATCTCTATTGTGCTATGAGAGTAATAATTATAGTGATAAACTAGATTTATCCCTGCAATAACACAATTGCGACATTTAAGAGTATTATGGATGTAATACTTAAATTGGGTTATGAAATTTGGGGTAGGTATATAATTTTGGAATGTTAATAAGTAGAGACTAAAAATGTGGATAATCCATAATATTATATATCTATATCTTACCTTCCCTTATCTTTTTTCAGTTGAATTGTGTAGAGTTACACAAACTGAAATACCTTATATTTTCAGTTGAATTGAGTCAAATGACACAAACTGAAGTATCTTACCTTGCCTAAGTTTTTGTGTGCTATAGGAAATGGCACATGAAAATTTATCTTCACCCAAATTTATCTTATCTTGTGTCGCAGAAGGCATGTTTCATAGTGAACATCTAACTGGTGTCTTTGTGGACATTTATCTAGTATTCCACCGAATAATTATGGTATCTTATTTTAGCTTGCGATATACAGTTATCGTGAATTTTACTATTATCACTTATAGCACAACAACGTGAAAATAAATATCTTTCTCAATAATTGTCTTGTCTTGACAGATTATCTTAATATTTTTTTGACTTACCTACGATTAATTTTTTGTAAATTTGTGTTACTAGCCAAGTAGACTGTTCCTTTGAATCAGTGCATGAATTGACAAAAATTAATTATGTATATCTTTTCTAAAATGTAACGAGGATAGCTTTATTTCTTATATACAATAAATTTCAAGTGTTTATCTAAAATCTAACATATAATTATAATAACTATTTTAAAATTATCTTGATATATCTCACACCTTGGTGGGTGGAATTTTTTTATTTTGTCTAAATCATATCTTTACCGTACAATTAGAGGGAAATTATACAGACGATGAGGAGCTTTTGTATATTGTCTTCATAGATTATCGGTGTATCGTTAGGGTTTATCCCATGTATCTTGTGTTTTCCTGTTTTCATTTTTATCTTTATCTGAATTTGTCTTTCATGTATTTTTCCTTTCCTTGTTTTTGTAGTATTTTATGGCTTGAAGTAAGTTCAGTTGCTAAACAGGTAGACTGTTCCTTTTGAATCAGTACTTAAAGTCATATAAATGCATGTCTTCGTTTTTTTTGTCGTCTCTTTATATTTTATTCCACATTTTACCAGAGGTGTGATCTACTATGAATGGTCCTTAATAAAATTTGACAACAAAGGAGTTATTTTGATGCGGGGTAAATAAATGTTTTTTTGAAATAAAAAAAAAAAAGTTTTGTAGTCTTAAACTTCAAAATATTATTGATTGTCTAGTTGTCATATTTTTTCGTTGTGTCAGATAGGGACCAAAAATTATTTTATTAATTTTATTACTAGTTAATCTTGACAACGGTAGCTGGAACGCTACCGAAACGTCGAAATAAAAAATAAAAAACATTATTGTGGTTTGATTCCCAAAAGAATAAGAGAAAAAAGAATAAGTAATGCCACAAGGAACTTACAGAAGATAGTGTTCTATGGTATTGTATAAGTTCAGTTGCTAACTGGGTAGACTGTTCCTTAGTTCCAGTATTAAATATCATAGAAAAGATTTGTCTTATTGTAACTTGGGGAAGAAAATTATCTGGGGGAGTTGAAAATTTTGGTAATTGAGCCATATTGGTGCTGTCTTATATAATTTCTATTGGATTTGAAATAGGGGTAGTACACTTTCACTTTACTGCGACTGTCGTATCTATCTAGCCTACCTTAATTAAAATTTTCTCTGCTTTTATTTATTTCTAGTTTAAATAGTAACTATAGTTTTAAAACCTTAAAAAAAATTTTTTTTTTGGGTCAAAATTTTTTTTCTTGGCTGTTAGGGTTATGAAACGTTAACTTTGTTGGTTAATATTTCAGATAATAAAAATGTTCAATTATCACTTCAGAATTTTTATTTTTGGTGGAATAGTATATAGTTTCTTAAATTATTTCATTCAAATATTTAATAAATTATTTTACTTCTGTGATTTGCGGTGGAATAAACTAGTAGACCAAAAATCAATATTCTAGAGGTATTTTACCGCGAAATTTAAAATTTCGAACGGTCTTAAAAGCAGTTTACTTGAACATAAAAAGTTTCTGGAGAGTCTGACTGTTTCTGGGACACGGGTTCTGGTTTGACGAGCAATTTTTCTAGATCATAGATCTCTGAGTGGCAAACAAGCCTCTGGGTCACAGTTCCTGTTAAACTAAAAAGTTTCCCAAATACCGTTCCTACAGATAATCCATAGTACCTACATAGACAGCTACATCATCAACGTCATCGTCTACTTCAAACAACTGTATTATTGTGCTAAGTATTTTTTTTGTATTCGTTACTAACCCTTTTTTTAAATACTGTAAATTTTTAAGACTGTAATTTTATTCATTTTTTTACTCAGTTAGTTTTATTTACTATGCAGAAACTTTAAGTTCTTTTCTTTTTAAACAGATAAAAGTTAGCTGACCATTAAATTTGATTTTTTTTCTAATTTTCTTTTAGGAAAGAAAATTAGTGGCGCCCTAAAATTGCTTTCTCTTTTTTTCTAGTTTTGCTAAAAAAATAAATTTTTTCTTTAGATCAATAAGGTAACAAAGCCCTGTGAACTGGCTTAGTTTACCTCCAAATTTTATTGGTTAGTTATGCAAGAACCTACATTATTCACTTAAATTTTTTTTTACGTCATTCACCATTATAATTTCATCAGCGAAATTGAGCAACTTTTGTTTCATTGGCGCTAAACTTTAAATAGTATGATAAAACAACAATATGGTTTCATGGGTTCTCTCTCCAATCCACTGGAATATCGATTAAATCACCAAACGCCGACCTCGAGACGATGACGCATCTGGGCCATTCTTCTTTGAGTCGGAGTCTAAATTCCTTCAAGTTCTCAAAGTTCAGAAATTTAGCAGTTTCACTGAAGTTTCACAATTGAAGAAACCAAGGTTTTTCCCCACAGGGTGCTTTAAGTTCTCTCCATTTTGATATCGCATGAATAAGCGAGGATTAAAATTCGTCATGTGGGATCTTATGACAATGTCATTCCGAACTATTTTGTAATAAAAAATAAAAATAAAAAATCTTCTAATTGAGATTTATCCGATTTCATTATTTTTCGCTTGATTTTCTGAAAATTTTTAGACTTTCCTCTTTTTCTTTCTCCATGAACATTAAGCTCATTCAAACACAATTCGTTGTGCGAGATATATGATAAAGATTATTTTACACTTTAACGGGCTGCAGATCGTCATTTTATGAAATAGCTAGTTAAACCATAGCATACAAAAGAGTTTTACACTTTAACGGACACGATCAGTTATTTCATAGAATAACTAGGTATTATATAAAATAACGGATTTCATACTTTAACAGTAACTTGTCTATAAAATTACTGTATTTTCTTTGCCAAAAAGCATCCCTCTTTATCTCTATCAAATCTGTATATTTCTTAGTGGTGAAGTTTTTAATATAATTTTATGTTTATTCTTACAGACCTGCTGATATTCCAGAAATTTTGTGGTTTGAAGAAGAGACTGAGTTAATTCGTAGTTGCGCAGCCTTATCCTCGGCCGTTGGTCTTCAAAAAAGTTTCAGTACGTCTGATATTAGCCAGTTACCATCACCTGAAGATGGACCTTCGGTTCCGGGTCTACGAAACGCCGTTTCGGAATTAGCATTAAATTCATTACAAAGATCGGGATTCATATTGGAGAATGCCAGACTCGATCAAACTTCAAGGTAAAACGATATTGATACCTACTTAATCCATCAATATCAGGGTGTATCATAGCGATAATAGTAATTGAAAAGTGTCAGAAAATACAATTTTTGCATATGCTGCATTTGATATTTTTTCTACAGCCCTATTAATAAAATGAGAGTGAACATGTTTCGAATTAAATTCCTTTTGTACATTTTTTTCATACTTTGATTTAAGATCCTGTTCTACATGGGTCGCCGTAGGTGATATTGCTTCTACTTCTCAGCTGCCTTCTCCTCATGGTGGACAATCTACGTCTAATACTCAGCAACCAGCGAGTACCCCACCTCCACCAGCTTTTACTGCTGCTGATTTCATTCGATCCGTTAACAAAAAGGTACAAAATTTTATTTATATTGATAGCAGTGTTTTTAAATTGATTATTTTTTGACAGAAATTTTCAGTTCCAGTAATTCATATACGTTACAGCCAATCAGAACATTATTAAAGTGATAATATACTACATTGTATACTTAGGTGGTAAACTGGCATTTTTCAGGCCGAAAGAAGATATTGAGGCCTGGAAAAGCACTTTACTGCCATGGTTTACAAATAATTTTTAATCCTACACAATAATTGTTGGTAATTTTCTTTTTATAAAAATTTTATTTTATAATATGAAATTCAGTACTGTTTTTATCACAGAATACACCAGCAAACAAGAAACGAAAGCCGGCGTAAATCCTTTGATGTTTTGGGGGCAAAATTTCGTTGCCTTCAAACTGACGTTGACAGATAACGGATCAAGTTACACTCAGAAAATTGTTCAAAAAATGTAAATGAAATGTTAACTACACGCAAAAAGGTGAAACCAAAGAATCTCAAATAATAATTGGTATTTTTTGTTTCGATAAATTAATAATTATTGTTCAACTCAATTTATGAATTGTTGAAGTTAATTTAACAGCTTATCAATAATTGTGAAAAATATTATAAATATTAGTTTCAGCTTCTGTTTTTGGAGTAGGTACCATCCATTAAAATAATGAGCTATTGTTTAACCAAATGATTGTTATTTTCTATATTGTTATCGGAATTATATGTGTAAGTATGTATTTATGCAGCACTATATCGTTGAGTGAAAACTATATGTAGGATAGGGTGAGTCTAAAAACCAATACAATAATAATAGATTATATACTTATAATAATATCAGTTTACAATAGAAAGAATTTCAGTAAATGATGATATAAAATTGCAATAAGTATGGTGCTTGAATATAAAATTTTTATTATTTATATATTTAAAAGTTACACTTCACCAGATTCTGAATTAAGTTTTACTCCCAGAGAAAATGTACCTACTGATATCTGTGACAACCAAGTTATAAAAAAGAAGCGACAGTAAACTTTTCTCCATAGATATCGAAGTTTTGTTGTGTTTTTCAATTATTATCATCCATCACTCGAATGACAGCCACGAATTGCACAAGTTTTTGGCGCCATCACTAATAAATGTGATTTTGTAAACAAATTTTATCGTTCAAAACACAAAAAATATGTAAATAATAAAAAAGCTTACAACAAAGAACATTATTTGGTAAACAATAAAATCACATGTCATTGACAGATAACGGGCTTAAAATGGCGACTGTCAGACATGCGCACTCAGAAAATGAATTGTAAAATAGCACAAGCTTCGTTTTTTCTTGGGATGGTGTATTCTGTGTTTCATCCTACACAATAATTGTTTTTTTATTGAGTGACAACTACATGACAACGTATTTTCTGACGTGTCTGTCATAAGTTTTCAAGAAATTCGTAAAATGAATTCTGTTTATATTTAATCGAGTGATATGAATTTGTTGGAATAAAAATATAATAGTTCATTATACTATAAGGGAGAGAAATGCATTATTTTGGCAGAGGTGCAATTTGAAGCCCGAGGGCTACAATGCACCGAATGGTATATACTATTTTTTCCACGGTGTCATTAACTTAAAAACACACATTTTGTCATTATGAAGTTAGTAGCACCAGAATGATTGTATTCGGATTTTTCATAAATACAAAATAAACAAACAAAAATAATTGTCAAATTAAGGTGCTAGGTTGGTTTAGTTTAAAGTTTGTTTGGAGCACAATGAATAATTGTGAGTCATGCTGGTTGGAAATCAACGACAGTCGCTGAGGGTTATGTCGAGAACTCCATTGAAAATAGGACCAAAATTGCTAATCAAGTACCACTACTATCGCAATCACAAAAACTGTAAATATAAGCGAAAGTAACATTCCTTCTAAAATTAATTTTGAAAATTGTACAAATATAACATTTAATTTAAATGTCAGTTATAATACAGGGTGTTTCATTGGGAAGAAAGGGCCTAACTTTAACTGTAGATGGGGATCACTTTGGTGCTTCCAAAAACCTATATTTAATGATTCTTCTGCACTTTATAACTGAGATACAGGGTGTTTTATAAATCTATCATATTTCTCTCGAACCTCCTAACTTCCGAGTTACCCTGTATATTATTTTGAAATTTGGTACACGTAATAACCATTACCTAGAAACTCCATCAAAAGCACCTCCAAAAAGATAATGCAGGTCCGGCTCAACAAAACATTTCAAAACTCGTCTTTCTCAAAAACATATATAGATATTTGTTAAATTGCTCTTTATAATTGGAAAGAATATAAAAAATCTAATCTACCATTTCCTTTTTATTTTTCCGCAGACAATTTTACTACCAAAAATTTACCGTCAAAGTAATAATTTATGCACGATTTGGGGGTTAACAATTGTACCGGGGAGGTTTTTTTTTCTCTTTTTTGGCTTGGAATGAAATCTATTCAATGCATCTAGAGAAGCATCCTATAAATTCAAGTGAGTTTGTATGTTTACGAGTACAGACCACTAAAAAATATGATTACAGGGCCGTACTTACAAATACTCATTCAATATGTTTCGAATATTTCGAACACCCTGTATGGAAATGTATCTGGAAACTATGCACTTCTACATTTAGAATCGGTAACAAGAGTAAAATATGAGAAATAAATTCATACTGCAATTTTTGTAGGCTAGACTTGCTTCGTTTGGACAATGTTAGAATTTCTTGTTTTCTTTTCAGGTCAACTAATAAAATTAATAAATTTATTTTCCGCAAATCGCTAGGAAATTTTGACATTCCTGTCAAAATTTCTTGAAGAAAAAGTCAGGACTTCCTTACTGTAAGGAAATGTCATTTCCTTACTGTAAGGAAATGATATTTCCGTACAGTTGTTAGTGTTCTACATAAATGATTGAAAACACATTGCTTATAAGGAATTAATTTATATTTTGAAAACATCAAGTCATTGCTGAATACATTTTTAAGATCAATTTGTTATATTTACAGTAATTTGACAGTTAGTACAATTATTGAACATTGGAGAAACACTCTTAGAACTATGAGAAACATTTTGGACAACATGCAGGGTGGTAGGGTCATTTTGTTGAATATTTTGTACTGTGAAAATTTTATTTGCCACCTCAACCTTATTGTTAAGCGATACTTCGATATATCCTTCAGCAACGTTTGATGACTTCCATCCGCCATGCCTCTTTAAACTAGTTATGTCGGCACCAGAGTCAACCAATATTGTTGCAGAAGACCGACGAAAGCAGTGACCAGTATATTCTGTCGGATTTACCAAGTTCAAATAAGTAGCAACTATTTTGGGCATTTTTCTAAATTGATGAATTCCTACCACTTGTCTACAACCCTTTCCGCTTTGATATTTAAAGAAAAATCGGTCACTGTTCATATTTTCTGGTCTTAACGAAACATACTTTCGATAAACATTCAAGTAGATCTGATTAATTAAAAATGATCTTGGTTTGTTGGTTTTCGAATCAGGTATGCTGATTAAAAGCTTAGATTCTAAGTCTTCTATATCGTGTACAGTCATTCGGACTAACTCATCCATTCTACAGGCCCCAGAAATACCAAATATTACAGCCACCTAAAAAATAAATAAAGCTATAATCTAAATAGAAATTAAAACCTTGTAAATTACCTTAATCATTAAATTTTCTTTATCTGGAGCTTCCTGGATAAATTTTTCAATTTCTTCCCTCGTTAAAATCTTAGATTTCTTTGCCCTATAACCTTGAGCTTGCCGTTTCAATAAAGAACGAAGTTTTGAGTATGTAGATATATCTACATTGTGTTTAAGTGCAAGGGTTGACTTCAGCATTGAATAATTGGCCCATAATGTTGAAGATTTCATCTTTAAACAAAGGTCTAGGAAGTATGCCATTACAACATTTTCTGAGAAAGAACTCGTATTTTTACTCATGCGATAATCCATAAAACGACTGTATGCATTTTCGTACTTTTCTCTTGATTTCTTTGGCAATAATTTTAATGAAGCAGTATTCTCTGCCTCAACCAGCTCTGGAGGAGTCCCAGGAATGGAAATTTCATCATCACTTATCATTTTACTTTCGAGAACACCAGCAATTAAATTTATAAGCGTCAAGTTTGACAATTCAACCTCAATACGTTTCCATAGTAACCCAAGTAATTTTATTAGGAATTTCAAAGCACCATTTATTTGGGAATAAAATTATCGCGTTTTTTTTAAATCAATCAATATCTGTCGAATTTTAAACGATTTGCGGAAAAATAGTATGTTTACCTCGTAGGAAAAGCCACATTCCTGGACTCTGTGTTGCTAAGTCTCGGCTTGCGCCTCGACTTAGCAATCTTCACAGTCGTCCAGGAATGTTAAGCTTTTCCTACCCGGTAAACAATGTACTATTCTCGTATTTTACCATTGTTATTCTAAATGTGCATAGTTTCCAGATACATTTCCTTATACAGGGTGCTCGAAATATTCGGAGCATATTTATTTAATTATTTATTTATTTGGGATACAAACAGGACAAACCCATAAAAGTATCCACTAATAGTTACACATAATTTCACAAATTAGGTAAAAGAGAAAATATAAATATTATCATATAACTACATTAAATAAAAGTAAATACAAGTATACAAAAAAAGAGAAAAAAGAGAGAACAAGAATAGGTAATAAAACAAAATTAAATTTGCAAAAAATAGTCTTTCAGTAGTTTTTTAATCAAATTTGCACTGTGGTAAAAAATATCCATTTCGACAATACTGGACAATTTATTATTATTCTGAGAGCAGGAGAATTTAGAAAATAATTGTGAGTGCCTGATGTGTGATAAAGGTATAATTGTTTCTAGTTGAGTGGCTGGGAATACGAAGTGTTATGAAGTTTGTAAGTTCAAGGCAATCTATATTGATATTGAGGATTTTATGAATAAACAGTACATCCGCAATTTGCCTACCATGCCCAGCTGCTGATTAGCTTTTCTAGTTATATCACTAGATAGATCACTAGTTAGATCACTAACAGTATCTACAGTGATCTACAGCGTGTAATACGCTATTAGAAATTTCATATGTATTGTAGTTCAAGTCTGAATTACAAAGAGAAAATTGTATACAGTGTGTAAAAGCCAAATGGAATAAATTCATTATT
>CAJUYG010001479.1:0-21943 GCA_910591675.1 Galerucella calmariensis
TGATCAATTACTAGTTTTTCAGGAATTCCAAATGACGAAAAGTATTTCATAAGAGTATTACTGATATGGATAGCGGTTTTTCCGGCTATTTCATATGATTGGGTTAATTTGGTAAATGAATCGACTAAAGTTAAGTAAATTTTATTTTCAAAAAAGAATAAATCTATGTGAACTATCTGGAAAAGTTTTGAAGCGGTCTCTGTTAACAAAAGTGGTGAATAAGGAGGTTGTCTAGAATATTTTGTGCGCTGACACACGTCACAAGAGTTTATATAATCTGTAACTGATTTTTTTATACCTATCCAATAATAATTTTGTTTGATTTTTTCCAAAGTTTCTAATATTCCACGATGGTTTGTTTTACCCACCACGAAAAAATTTCCACTAAAATTCATCCGTTGCTATGGTAATCTGTAAGAAATGCACGCTCTGATTGGTTAAAAATCACATGTGCGGGATTTTCATTCAAATAATTTTATCTTGATAGGTTATTTCAAGCAACAAATAGGTTGAAAACAATCTCCTTGGTATACAAAATTATGTTGCACAAGTTTTTGTTCATCCCTGAATTCTCAAAATATTTGAATTTGTCCATTATTGACCTGGGTTAATAATTTTCTATAAAATGGAAAATTATTAACCACTAATAGAGAAATTCAACTTCTCGGTTGGCTAGAAGAAGCAATGATTGTCAACTTCACAGCTAGTAGTCGAAAATAGTATATTGTGTAACAAGTGGGGAAAGTTCAACTTTTCTCACGAGTGTGGAAGTTTGTTGTTTGCAAACACACGAGTACTTTTGCCGCATGCTGTACACTATATTTTTTTTTCAAAAGCTTAAAGCTTTAGAATAATTACTATTCTGCGATATCTATAAGTAATAGTGAAATATCAAAAATTGATTCAAGTGTCAAAATAGTTATTCATGCAACCAGTGTGTCTACGAACTTTTCTGTTTAACCAGTTAATTGAGTCGCAATAGTTTTGGTATTTGACTAACATTCAATATTTTTACAGGAAAAATATTATTATTCTACTTAATATTCTATGCTGCCTTAGTAGGATTTTTTGCTGCTTTGTTAGCAGTATTTTACCAAACATTAGATTCGAAGAAACCTAAATGGGAATTAGATAATGGTTTAATTGGAAATAATCCAGGTAAGTTATTTTCAGCCATGAAGAAGCAAAATTGAACTTCCGTACTAACTATCACCTTAGAAATATCCCTCTGCTGGAATACAAAATGTGATAGAATTTTGATCACTTCGTGAATCATTAGGTTTTCATTTGGGCTGTTATTCTTCCTTCTTCAATTATTATAGTTTCCACCACTTTCCATATACAAAAAACGTGAGTAAATGTCTATCGGTTTATTTTAGGTTTAGGATTTAGACCCATGCCACCAGAATCGAATGTGGAGAGTACATTAATTTGGTATAAAAGTTCTGATAAGGGAAATGTGCATTATTGGCAGAAAGAACTACGAAACTTTTTAAAAAGTAAGTATTCACACAATTTGTCACAAGAAAGTCCAGATATTGGTAACTGACAACTACGATACTTGAAGAAATTCTGATACTAGTTATCAATAAGATAATACGTACCTACTTAAAAACTGGTAGGTACTGCGTTTTTATCATGCTATGAGTTTAATTCGTTTTCCTACAATCTAGTGCGATTAATGAGTCTGTATTATATAACACAGCCAAAAACTACTTGTCTATTAGATCTGTCAGTATATATTGGTAGTGAATGTACATATATACCTGGTCTTCAATGTGTGCTTAAATGATAAACGTGGCGCTGTTATTATGAACTTGAAAATATAAACAAGTTAGCTTAAAAATTTCGATATTTAATATAGTTCATTTACGATAAGTTTGCAATAACAAAACAAGTCAGAATATTTCCATCGTTGCCACGTTGTAATTTTTTCCCAGTAGGTGGCATAAAATTGTGTTATGCATAAGATAACATTCAACTCAAAAATAAGAGCAGAGATTATAAAATTTTGATGATTAAATACATAGTTTCAAGATGTCCAGTAAATAACAAACTATAAAATACGAATGACATGAAAACGACAAACCAACACAAGAAATTCTGATAAAATTGTCTGGCAACCCCGGATACAGCAGCCAGCTTTTGGTCCGTAGCTTCCCCTTTATCTGATTAATTATTCCATTCACACTTTGGATATTTAGATTTTGTTCAGTGGCTGCAATTGTTACTACAGTTGTCAAAATTGCAAACTTATCGTAATAGTATATTCTTCAACGAACGCAGGATGATGGCTATTATTCACGCGAAGTTTCCAAAACGAGGGAGCGCAGCGAGTGAGTTTTGGAATCATCCAAGTGAATAATAGCCTTCTACACAAGTAAAAGACTATACTTTCTCCACGACTAAAAAAAACTTCCAGTGAGGATCGAACCTCGATCGTCCGCGCCATACCTACACCTACACCAACCTACACTAGGCTCATATTTTCAATCGGAACCCTTACATTTATAAATGAAATTAATTCCGGGAGACGTACATATTCACTATCGCTACTGTCGTTGTCCATTTTTTTCTCTTATAATACGTAAAATTATGATTTCATAATTATTTTGACGTTTCAAACGACGCGCTGTTAGAAGCAATTTGCGTTTTAAAGAGATGATTTGATTTATTCATTTTAATTCATTTTAGCGTGAATTCTGATAATCATAGAATGTGATTGGCTAACGAGAGTGAATTCTTTTTATTATTCACTGGTGTGAAGAATTTATATCATTATGCAGCTAAATATGTAAAAATAATTTGTGCGTTATTATTTAGTCGTGGGGAAATGAACTTTATAGTACTATTTTTGGAGTTTTTGATATGGTTTGCCATTATCAACAACTTACTTTAATTGCTCATCATAAGGTAGTTTTCTCAAAAACCTCTTCCAGTCTATTTTCTACATCAGCTATGTTATTTTAGGAAGATGTACTTTACCTTTTGAGAATAATGAGAGCTGACTTAAGACCTCATGTTATGTTTGAAAAATGAGTACTATTTTTTTTAATATTATGTAAAATTTAATGGTTTGAAATATCGAATAGGTATATGATATATAGTTATAGTGTCAACTTAAGCTTGTGCTTTGTTTGTTCCACATGATTGGGAGTATTCCTCCAAGTTTGGTCTTAGTTTATCAAATTATTTGTAACGGGAGAACTATTGAACACAGTTTTTGATGATACTGGTTTGTATCCAAATGTTTCATAAAATGCACAAAACGCAAATCAGTAAGTGTGATAAACTGCTGACTTTGCAATTTGTGAATTCTCAGAAATTGGATGTAAAAAATTAGGAGCGTATTGAGGAGATGATGAAGGTACGGAATAATATTGATTTAAATGTCTTTTTTTTATCATTGCAGTCTGTTCAAATTTGTTCCATAAGTAATTTCAATTCAGCTTACGTTACTAGTTTGCTTCCCAAACTGAAACCTCTGAGTACTCAAAAGTAGTTGAGTAACTTTAAAAAACGCGCATATTTGAAAGTTCGATTTAAACACGCTAAGGCGTGCTTTAAGTAGGTAAAATGGTTCTCCAATGGAAAAAATATATCTTTTAGTACGAAAAAAAATTCTCTTCAACACACACCCAATATTACCCTTTGGTTCAAATACCTATCACAAATAAAATTCACCTATAATTAAGTTGGCAGAAAACTGTTTGAAATATTGGACACTTATTTAGCTGAATGGTGAATTTAAAATGGTCATATTTTGCTTGAAGCGTATCATGAAAAATTATTGAGAAAACAGCTGCTAAAAATTGAATACCCGTTTTAAGGCTTCATAAATCAATACTTTTTTCACAAAAAGAAAGATGTATTTTTGAAACAATTGATTCCACCAATTTTCAAATCCGTTTTTTCATTAAGTGTCCAATAGGGCGTGAACTTACATAGCATCAGTAGGGGTATATGTACCACTTTTTACAACATGATTCTCCTGTTTTCAAGCACTTCATGCTTAATTGTCTAAAAGCACAAAACAAAAATACCAACTCAATTTTCCCAATTACTTTTTTCCTCACTTACTATTTCCCAGATATTCAAGATGCAATAGTGAACTCTTACAATATATTCAGTAAAATAAAAAACGCATTTGAATTGTTATTTCAGCGGGCTTCAATAAAGCCTATATATGCTTTTTTTCAAGTGAGAATAGTGTTTTCGAAGATTTGGGAAATCGCTTGAAAGTAAGGATTCTTTTGATGAAAATGGAAAATTTTCATTCCCAATATCTTGGAAGGGGCGTATCTCGTGAAAAACTGAAAAATAAGTTTTCGCTCCAAAATCCAAATTAGTAGGTTTATTTTGGTATCTTTTCGTTTCTGTCGTCTGTTACCAGTTCTTGCACATGCTATGAGCTCCACTTCCGGTTGGAAAAAGGGTCAAGTATTCGACAAACGAGGAAGCTCGGCCATGTAGATAAATTATCGTATTATGTAAAATAACCTGGCGGCAGCCGGTTTTTTTTATACGCCTAGGCATAAGAACCGGAAGATCAAAAATTTTCCTAAAATTTCCTCACGATTATTTTTGAACGGCATGGAGTCTCGACCGATCTCCTATGGTTCTGCTATCAAATGTAACAAAAGGCGTACAGTTTCATATCACGATTTCAGGAGGTAAAAAATGAAATGTTCAGTTTCCACTGCGCTTTTCTGCACAAGAGAAAATGTACGCCATAGTGCTGGAACTGATGGTGGCATGATAAACTATCGTTCTGAATAGGTTCGCTGCTGTTTCAAATCGCGAAACTTTTTTCCCCATGGGCTCATAGTCTATAGTAATAGATACCAGTATTTATAATTTCAAAGTGCACCAAGAAAAAAAAATAACGTAAAGTATTCGTGGATTCGTGGTCTCTGAAACACTTGCTCTATTTCGAGCACTCCGGCATATCCACTTATACTTATTCTATTTTTTATTGGTGAATCATTTTACCTATTTAAAGCACGCATCAGCGTGTTTAAATCGAACTTTCAAACACGTGCGTTTTTCGAAGTTACCATGGCAACATCAACAACTCGAGAAACGAAGTCTAAATGAAAATTTTTTTAATTATTGATCTGACAGGAGTACTTTGTAACGTCAAAACCTTTATTCGAACAATATTTAACAATTTAAATTTTATAAATGAAAATGGAAAGTACAGTTGGTATTGTTCGAGATATTAATATTTCGATTTTTCAAATCGGGGGAAATGGTATTTAAGTTAATAAATCAAAAAGACAAAATGCAAATTAGTTTATGTTCCTCTCATTTCGATGACAACGCAAGGTATACTAAGCATCACGAATTCAACCAATTTACATTATTAATTCATATTTCCATTTATTGGTGTTGTATATTAGTAATAGATACCAGTATTTATAATTTCAAAGTGCACTAATAGTCTAAGATCCGGCTGCAGGATTAGTGCGCTCATCTGTTTTTTGCTTAAAACCAAATTTTTATGTATATTTATAATTAGAAGAATATATATTTACCGGGTTGCCTGTCAAAATTTGGCCGCCAGTATTTTTAATTAAATTATTTTTAATTTATTTTTGGGAAAAACTTTCGTTCACTTGTTTTTTGGATAAAATTACGTCTACAACACGGTAATTTATATGGAGATTTGAAAAAATCACGGTTGCCGTTTCGCACCTGGCCGCACCTCTTCGCAGCCAGGTGTAAACAGGTATGATTTGGATTCTCTTATACGTTCATGACGTTTATTTATTAATCATATACCAAATTAAAGCTATTTTTTTTATCCATTATCATATATGGTTGCCTCATTGAATCCGCCCGCAAATAAGGGTTGCTGGTTGTTAAAAATGATAAATATTCAAGGTGTAGTGAAAGAGAGCGCGTAACATATTTTAAGCCATTGAGCATGCGTCGAATCTTAGTGTTCTCAACCTTCTCAACCACCACGGAGTAATAAAGATAACTTAATAAATACTCCAAAAGTATGTATTCCTTTTCAAAATCACAAATTTAAAAATTACAATAAAAAATTAATATTGATTTAATATATTTTATATTGATTAAAATAATAAAAAAATTGAACCAAGGTGACTTAAGTAAAAGAATATTTTATTGTAAAAGTCTTGTTTGAAAATATTATCAGATTTTGTTCAAGTATATAATCGTCTGTTACATGCTATCAAAATATTCCTTTTTTTTTAGAATTTAAGTGCCTCGACAACTATGGTCATTGGCACTACACGAAAGACATTTATAAATACATACACTATCTTTAAACATGAATTAAATAAAACATTTGAGCTAATTGAAAATTTGAAAATGGATCTTATATTTTCGTTACTCTTTTTTTAAAATCTGAACAGCCGGCAATCGCTATCTTCGTCTGATAAATGATGTTATGGGCTATTTCTCTTTCACTCTACCTTAAATATTTATCATTTTTAACAACCAGCAACCCTTATTTTCGGGCGGATTCAATTAGGCAACCATATATGATAATGAATAAAGAACAATTAGCTTTAATTTGGTATATGATTAATAAATAAACGTCATGAACGTATAAGTGTATCGAAATCATACCTGTTTACACCTGGCTGCGAAGAGGTGCGGCCAGGTGCGAAACGGCAATCGTGATTTTTTAAAATCTCCATATAAATTACCGTGATGTAGACGTAATTTTATCCAAAAAACAAGTGAACGAAAGTTTTTCCAAAAAATAAATTAAGAATAATTTAATTAAAAATACTGGCGGCCAAATTTTGATAGGCAACCCGGTGAATATATATTTTTCTAATTATAAATATACATAAAAATTTAGTTTTAAGCAAAAAACAGATGAGCGCACTAATCATGCAGCCGGATCTCGTACTATAATGAAAAAAATGGCGTAAAGTTTTCGTGGATAACTGGTCTCTGAAACAGTTGCTCTATTTCGAGCACTCCGGCTTTGCCGTCGTGTTCGAAAAATCGCGCGTGTTTTGAAGACCTTAATATCCACTTATACTTTAATATACTATTTTTTTAAAACAGACACTTCGATATACATTTAAATCTTGATTTCACTTTTTCTTACAAAGTGATTAACAAAACTGAAACAAAATAAATCCAAATAAGTTTGACATAAACAAGAAATTGAAAATCAACGAACTGTCACCACTCGACATTATATCGAAACTTTGTTGTCATAGTATTGTATTATAAAAAAGCGATTTGAAAAATGAGAAATCAGGGACCGGAAATAGCATATTACATAACGTTTGCGGAAAGTGACATTTTTCACTCGAGTAATGTACAGTATTTTCACCAAATAATGTGTAATCAATATCTGACATATCAATACACAAAATGTTACAATTAAAGTCAACATACCTAATTGATTTCAAAAAGGAACAATAACTATCATTAGTAACAAAAGCTCAAGTGGTTATAGGTAGGTATAGGTTATTATAATTACTTATTAATTGGTTGGATATAATTATAGAAATTGAAAGTGAAATTATTATTGCTGCATTTTATATATGATAAATACCTTTCAAGACCATTACATTTTCCGACTATCGTAAATAAATGTGATTGGCTTGGATAAGTTGGTACAGCATCGGAATTCTGACGCAGGGTACGCGGGTTCGATCCGCAACCCTGTCCTAAATTTTTTTCAATCAAGAAAGTGGAAAATAGATCGCTTCAAATTTACATATTACATAGGTGAATCTAATTGAAAATTATATATTTGACAGCTTGACAGTGGTCAATCTTGATAAAAATTATACATTCGACTGATTATCCGCATGCGTGCGAAAAGTTACTTTCCTCTCATGTGTGGAAAGTAATTCGCACGCCAGTACGATATAAGCCACTTTTCGAGGTACTGTATAGTGCGATATACGTTACTTTCCTATGTGGTCGTGGGAAATAGTAGTTTGTACAAATAGTGCGGAAAGTAATTTGCGTACAAGTTGTACACAATATTTTTCCTACAACCACATTTATTAATGGAAGAAATACAGTTATTTATATATTTTTTTTATTTAAACAGAAAGATGAATAGATGTAGTTGAATGTATAATTAATTGTGAATTTTGAACCTCAGGTAACAAATTTTCGGTTATAGTTCGAGCCTTTTCGATAATATCTGGACGAGTATTTTCAATGTCCGAATTGAACAACTTAGAAGACACATTATTTTGATCTTGGTTATATTCAGTTGTCAGTATATTCCCCAAAATTTGAAAAAATTACTCTCCGCACTAGTGCGGAAAAGTGATTCTTTCCACACTGAAAAGTGTACGGAAAAGTGAACTTTTTCGCACGCTAGTAGAAAAAAATTATTGGTCAGGATTACAGTGTCAAAATCATGCATTTTTGGGCGATGAGGGCTTGAAAATATTCCGCAGGCGCCAGAAGCTGCCCCGCTCCCCCATCCATGAGCTTCTTTCCGATTCAGAAAGAGGGAAGCAGATCGTACCATACAAAATTTTACATGCTCCGTCGGTTTATAACTATGTGAAGAGAGTATGCTTCTCACCTAAACATTCCATTCGTATATCGATCATGTTGAAAGAGAGATACTACTACTACTACTACTACTACTACAGAATGTTCAGGCGAGCCTTGACCTGGTTAAACTAAAGTCATGGTTTCGGCACTGAGGCCACTGGCGGGCCCATTGTGCCATTCCTGCTACCTAGACATCCATGAAGCCGAGCCCTTCAATAAAGGCCACAACCTTTTTCAGTGGATGCCTGCTTGTGTCGCCAGAGGCCATGACAGGGACTCCGAAGATACGCCTGCGTAATACAGCCCAGTGTGGACACTTTAAGAGAACATGGACTGACGTTTCGTCATAGTCATGCCGCAACCCCTACATAGGGAACTTTCCTCAACTCCTAGGTTGTAGAGGTGCTAAAGAGTTATTCAAGTGACAAAAACTTTCTGAATTTAGACTACCAGTGACCCCTCCCAAGGAAAATTGCTGCTAAACATTTTTGTAAATCGAAAATACTAATTCGATTGGGCTAAAATAGTCGATAATAATTGATGTTCGTATGCCATCTCGGTGCTGATAGACTATGACCTCTTAAGTAACAGAAGCTGGTTTGCATATACCCAGGTCACTACCGGAAGAAAGCATACGAGGCGGAAGTGAAGAATTTCCGGTGGTGATAGGCGATGATAGAGAAATGTGTGCCCTTTGGTGGAACAACTCCTTCAGATCCATTATGGGCATCTCGATTTTTGACATCATCAAGTGACCATACTAATCCATGTACAGTCGATTATTAAAGTTCGTATGCTAATCTAGGTTTGATCGACTAGGACGTTCTAAAAGACAAATGCTGGTTTGCATATGAATTGTATATAATAAATGATCAGACAGACTTGTATTTATAAATAATTCTTGTAAATGTAAATTTGAAAATGACCAGATAAGCGGGTTAGGATGCTCAGAAATCAGTCCTCGAAGGTTGGTGGGTTCGCGCATCTAAAATATGACCTTGAAATATGCGTAGGAATGATGGTAAGAGATCCTATCGGGGTGAAAATGGGGGAGAAATAATACAATACCAGACTAAAGTACAGTATCTGAACCAAGCCACTATAAGAGATAATCAAGACAGGCAGATCGTACCTCTCTTTCAAGAAGCCAACATTCCGGAATAGGATTCGGACTGAAGTCCTGGATGTGACGCTTGCGTCAAGTACCGTTGTAAGTATGGTAAGGGACTGGCATGTTAATGATGATCCGTGATTGTCGGATCACAGTTAAATTTGTTTCAGTTACGGGATTGATGTTGAAAAACAATCAGTTGAGTATAGGGTCCCCAAAACTATCAATTGGGAACGGTATAAACTGGATCTCGCAAGGAGGCTTGACTGTTTTCCTAGGAATTTTGACTATAATGATTAGATGGATTGGGCCATAGCGGAGCTGGGCTCGAATATTGTCTCGTCTTATGAAGAAAACTGCGCCGAAAAAACGAGGAAGGAGGGTAAGTGCACCAAATGGTGGAACAACTCTCTGGACTCGCAGCGGCAAAATACCCGGCGCCTATTTAATAGGGCCAGGAAGACAAAGTCGGATCTGGATTGGGAGCAATACCGCCAGAAACTGGTTCACAGATGGCTCATGCTCTGGTGACAGAGCAGGGGCTGGAATTTACTCTAGGAACCCAAGGACACAAATCTGTATACCATTGGGAGATGGTGTATCTGCATATCAGGCCGAGATATACCTCCGCTTGGAATGTGCGCAGATTAACCTAGACAGAGGTTATGTGGATCGACGCATAGCCATATACACCGACAGTCAGGCAGCAATTGAAGCCCTGAGTGGATATACCATCAACTTAGGACTTGCTGACGAATGTCGAGAACGACTTGCTGATCTTGCAAGTCGGAATGCAGAGCGGCTAGAATGGATTCCGGTCACTCTGGTTTTGAAGGCAACGAAATGGTGGATGCACTGGCTGCGGAAGGGGCGGCAGCTATTTTCTGCGGCCCGGGCCCGACCCTTGGCCTAACAAAACAAACAATACGCAAGGAGACGAGGATGTGGCTGAGGAACCAGCACCTCGCTCATTGGAATGCTCTGCAGGGTCATAGGCAATCCAAACTTCTACTGAAGGGATGGACTGATGGACACGCTGGGGCAGCTATTGAACTACCAAGGAGTAGGTTGAGGAAGATAGTAGGACTCCTAACAGGGCAGTCCCTGTTGGTTTAAGGCACTTTCGGTTGACTTGCCACACCTGAAAAAATGTTGTTGTTGTGCAAGGGACTCCTAAGCCCAACCTTTTTCTTCATGTACCGATCAGCCACCATCTCCAGTTTTTATGCATGAGGGATGTTAGGCTATTGGGTCTGAAGGATTTAGCCACTGTGTAGGTATTACGACCCGGCTTGGGTATGAAGACAACTCTCACCTGCCTCCACTGTTCGGGGTCATACCTGCGTGCAAACAGGCCCGAGAGATATGCACCAAAATTGTGCCAACGGCCTCCCAGCCTTGTTGAAGCAAGGCCGGGAAGATTTGGTCTTTTCCCGGAGACTTGTATGGTCTAAACGTCCGTATTGCCCAAGTTCTCCGCTCGTATATGACTATTTCTTTAGCTAGAAGATAGTCCTCTTCACACGGTCGTTGTATGCGAACATATCCCATGTCTGGACACTCCCGCTCGATTTCCTCACAACCGGGGAAGTGTGTCTCTAGTAGATGCTGCAAGGTATCCACCGGTGTTTCGGTGAAGACACCCGGTGCGACTTCCATGCAGCCTAGTGCGCTGTCCAGTGATTTCGTTAAGATCCGGCGGAGCCTTGACATTTGAGGTACCGTGACGATATTCTCACAGAAGGCCCGCCAGGTATCTCTCCGAGCCAACCTGACCGCACTCTTGTACTCATTTCGTTTCTGGCGGTATTGCACCCAATCCAGATCCGACTTTGTCTTCCTGGCCCTATCAATCAGGCGCTAGGTATTTTGCCGCTGCGAGTCCAGAAAGTTGTTCCATCATTTGTGGCCCTTACCCTCCTTCCTCGTTTTTTCGGCGCAGTTTTCTTCATAAGACGAGACAATATTCGAGCCCAGCACCGCTATGGCCCAATCGATCTCATCATTATTGTCAAAATTCCTAGGAAAACAGTCAAGCCTCCTTGCGAGATCCAGTTTATACTGTTCCCAATTGGTAGTCTTGGGGTCCCTATAATTAACTGATTGTTTTTCAACATCAACCCTGTAACTGAAACGAATTTAACTGTGATCCGACAATGACGGATCATCATTAACATGCCAGTCCCTTATCATACTTACATCGGTACTTGACGCAAGCGTCACAACCAGGACTCCAGTCCGAATCCCATTCCGGAATGTTGGCTTCGTGAAAGAGAGATACGATCTGCCTGTCTTGATTATCTCTTATAGTGGCTTGGTTCAGATACTGTACTTTAGTCTGGTATTGTATTATTTCCCCCCCATTTTCACCCCGATAGAGTCTCTTACCATCATTCCTACGCATATTTTAAGGTACTATTTTAGATGCGCGAACCCACCAAACTTCGAGGACTGATTTCTGAGCATCCTAACCCGCTTATCTGGTAATTTTTCAAGCGCTTACAAGAATTATTTATAAATACAAGTCTGTCTGACTATATCTTATATACAATTCATATGCAAACCAGCATTTGTCTTTTAGAACGTCCTAGTCGATCAAACCGAGATTAGCATACGAACTTTAATAATCGACTGTTCATGGATTAGTATGGTCACTTGATGATGTCAAAAATCGAGATGCCCATAATGGATCTGAAGGAGTTGTTCCACCAAAGGGCACACATTTCTCGATCATCGCCTATCACCACCGGAAATTCTTCACTTCCGCCTCGTATGCTTTCTTCCGGTAATATGCAAACCAGCTTCTGTTACTTAAGAGGTCATAGTCTATCATCACCGAGATGGCATACGAACATCAATTATCGACTATTTTAGCCCAATCAAATTAGTATTTTCGATTTACGAAAATTTTTAGCAGAAATTTTCCTTGGGAGGGGTCACTGGTAGTCTTAATTCAGAAAGTTGGGGTACCAGACTTGTTGCGGCATCCGCCATCTTGATTTGAATGATTATTTTTTGTCTCTTGAATAACTCTTTATTTTCAATTTTAGACGAAAAATAGTTATCACAAAAGTTGTCCAAAACTAAATTTACTACAATTTTGGAACTTATGAGTTTTTTCATAGGATCGATTTTTTTCGATTTATACCTACTTGAAAAAAGGAGGTTAATTTTTGGTTACCGAATAACTCGTTTATTTTCAATTTTGTGAGAAAAATTGTCATCAACAAAATTGTTTGAAATTGAATTTCCCACAATTTTGATTTTCATCAATTTTTCCGTAGGATCGATATTTTTCGATTTATACCTGAGAAGAGTGGGGGTAAAACCTTATCATTGTATTATCACGCTTCTTCTTAGTTTTACGAGTTGTTTAAAATCAAATTTCGTACAATTTTGATTGTCATCAATATTCTCGTAGGATCGTTTTTTTCGATTCATACCTAAGAAGAGTTGGGGTTGAACCTAAGTATTCTATTATCTCGTTTATTATTGATGTACCATTATATTCTCTGTTGTAAATGTGTTGAAAATGTTATTTGATAAAATTATGATTCCGATTTTTTTTAATGCTTATATTTTTGGAACGCACGTTCACGGTTGAGGAAAAGAGATGTGTAGGTAAATAATCAGCTCATCGAACAGAATAATTTTTACAATCACGTTAATCCGATGGCTGCGCCAAGTTTTCGTCGCTCGATTCTTTCTCGTAATTGTCCACGAATTCGTCCGTGAGCTCATGAGGATCGGGGTTGACTTGCTCTGAACGGTTTCCGTCACTACCAAGGTCATCTTCATCCAGCAGCTCTCGGATTGAAACAACGTTTTCGCACGTTTCTCCGTTACAATTGTGGCATAAGACGGAACTTTGCTTATCACAATTATTTTACTCGTGAAATTGAAAATAAACAAGTTATTCGGTAACCAAAAGTAAACCTCCTCTTCTCGAGTATAAATCGAAAAAAATCGCTCCTATGAAAAAATTGATAAGATACAAAATTGAGGGAAATTTAATTTCAAACAACTTAAGTGATAACTATTTTCCATGTTAAATTGAAAATAAACGATTTATTAAAGAGACAAAAACATCAGACTATTTTTCTTCGGCTTTTAATTTTCCATAAAAATTTGTAGCATATCTTATTATTGTCACAAATGGTTTAATTCAATTAACTTTTGCTTAAAAGTAACAAAGTTACAGTCGACCTCCGGTAGAACCGGAAGTTGGCCATCTTTGAAAATATTCTAGTTAAAAAGATCGTATCCGAAAACATAGAAATTTTCATAATTTTACTATAAGTATTTCGCCATATACAGATAGTCTTGCCAATATAACTTCTGTCATTCTGACGATGATATTATAATATATCGTAATAGACCAGGAGAATAGACTTTCTTTGAAAAAAAAAATGATGACTTGGGGAGTGTAAAAGAATGTTGGGCAGCTGAAAAAGACGAAAAGGGGCACATGTTATATACTCATGAGCAGCTGTTTGCTCTTTATATTATAGATAAGTAACCTCAAAACGGTAGTTACATCTGTCTTTTATGATGTTTCTGTGTGCTGATGGGACTATTATTGAGAAAAGTTATAAACAGTTTCTCTCGTATTGTTTTATTGTTTGTTATTTTAATTCTTTCAAAAATTTGACAATCAAGGAAAAATGAGCACTCGAATAACATACTTTTCAATTTTTGTGCATTTTTGAGCTTGTTTATCTATTGCCACTACTATTTTTGTCATTCCAACTGAAAGAGAATGTAAAAACGAAAAAATAAGCTCCCGCGGAACTTATTTCGAGATTTTTTCATAGGAGAATTTTCGGGTGAAAAAAAGTTTTTTTTACCGAAGGGTATGTTATGAAAATTTCTAATATTTCAATTTGAGCATTCGTTTCACAGTTTTTGAATATAGAAGCTACCAAATTTCCATTATAATCGAACAATTTTTGACGAAACTATTTATCAAAATGAAAAATGCCGTTTTTGCGCTCTTCGTGCTAATTTTGAGCTGTGGAGAAGTCAGCAACTCAAACTTTGGCCGGAAATCGCAAAAATGTCTTTTTCCGCACCCCTCTTCCACTTTTCCCAAATTTCAATTTCATAAACTATAATTCATTTCACTTGCGAAAAGTTTTTCATTTTATTTCGCTTAATAACAGAATACTGTTATTGTTAAAGTGCTAAATCTTTCAATTGAAAATATTGTACAATATCACGCTCATCCAAATTAAAAAAAAAAACAGTATTGAATTAGTTCCAAGCTTATCCACGGTTCTTATTTCATATATTGACAAAGGATTTTTACTTCTATAGGTGTCTCTATAGTTTGGCAAGTTTATCTGAAATTACGGGGCATCAGTAAGAGGCGAGGCATATATGTCATAAACGTACAAATGGCGTACGGTACCTATTTCACACACGCACGCGCTTGCCAATAAGAATTCAGCTTTCAGCTGTGTTTGTAATTGGTATTGGTGCGTCACATAACGCAATTGACAGGTGTTTCAAAATTTCATTACCTGTACTTTTAAATTCTTGTTCAGTGCATTTTTTGAATATAAAATCATTTGTTAATAGTTTTACTTTCCTAACATTATTTCCAACTGCCGACCTATCTAGTCGGTGCAACGCTTGGCCTAAGTCAAGGTTGTTTCCTACAGTTTGCACTATTTGTTCCTTCATCAGCAATTCACCCTTATGTTTCACAGTCATTTGTAATAATGTGGAATTCCATTTGGTAAATTCTAGATTAGCCAATTTTAGCACTTCGACATTATTATTTATTTTAAGAACTTTTAAATTAGTTGATTCTGCTTTTTGCGTTTTATACTTTCTTTGTCAATTATTACTAGGTTATTTTTGACCATTGACCTTGTTAATGCTAGTATTTGTGCATTTTCTAGTTGCATTTGTTTTAAGTCTGATATAGTTATTCTGGGAAGATCATCAGATACATTACACGTACCCTTGATGTATTCTATTTCGAAATCGTACTCTTCCAGGTCTAATCTAATTCCGGTTATTTTAGAAGAAGGATTTTTCATTGCGAATAAATGTTGTAATGGTTTGTGATCAGTTTTCACTAAGAATTTAGGTGCTCCGTATAGATTAGGTTAGGCTAGGTTTGTGGTGAATGGGTCTATAAGGCCCTCCACTGCGACTCGCAAGAGTCTATTGTGGCTCTGCTCCGTATTAGTAGCACTTAAAATAATTTATTCCCCTATGGATGGCGGTTAACTCTTTTAACATGATTGGTTTGTTAAGCTCACTTTTATTGAAACTTTTGACGCGAATGCTATAGATAAATCTGTCCCGTTGTGATTTTGACATGATGCATCCGTAATTAAAACGAATTGTTTTGAAAAATCTGGATATTGCAGGATTGGCGGTTTAATGAGTGACTGTTTCAACTTATTAAAAGCAATCCCGCAATCTTCTGTCCATTGAAATTTTACGTTTTTACGTGTTAGTTTATTTAATGGTAAAAAAATCTCGGCGAATTTCGGGACAAACCTTCTATAGTAGTTGCAAAATGCTACGAATCTTTCCACTTCTTCCGCACTAGCTGGTGTAGGGTATTTTTCCACTACTACGAATTTTGATTCATTTACATTTTTGTGGATTTAATTTTAAATTATGACTCCTACATGTTTCAAACACTTTTCTCAAATTTTGAGTATGGTGTTTTTCAGAGCAACCTATTACTATTAGGTCGTCCATATATAAAAACGCCTTTCCTGGAGTTAGTCCAGTAAACGCAATTGTCATCATTCTCTGGAAACTGTTGGTACTTACATTTAGCCCGAAGGGTAGCCTTGTAAACCTAAATACTCCCTTGACTGTGCTGAATGATGTGTAATCTCTGGATGTTTTATCCAGAGGAATTTGATGAAATCCCGATATTAAATCAACAGCTGAAAACCACTTTGCTTTACCTAATTGATCCACGGTTCGACTATGCCGTGCTCTAATAGTTTGTCAACCTGACTATTGATTTCTGACACATGTGCGTGAGGTGTGCGGTAGTTTTTTATATATACCGGAATGTGGTCGTTGACTCTCAATTTTTTGAATAAAAATTATTCGACGTTATTTGATCGTTTTTTTAGAGCAAATACATCAGAAAATTCACTACATAATTTGTTTAACTCATCTTTAATATAATGTGGCATATCTTGATCTACTGTCTCTAATAATTCTTTCTTTCTTACTTCCGACTTCTCGGTCATCGTGTATACATTGAAATTGCTAATACTGGTACTGAATATATTAGTAGTAGATACATTTACGTTTTCCTCTGTTGTATTCAATATCCTAACATATGGACTATTTCTAGAAACTATTAATTCCTCTGGCTATGAATAATGAATATGCCCTATTGTAATTCTTGCTGTTCTACCACAGCATCCAATCTTTGAAGTGGTCTACAACTCTCATTACCTCACATCTGGGAGGTATTGAGAGAGTATTGTCTATGGAGCTGTTAAAAATTGGTACCGAAAAATAGTTATCGAATTTATTTATTGTCATCAACCAACGTGAGTAATCTAAATTGCATTTAAATTTTGAAATAAAATCTCTGCCTAAAATTGCATCAGCCGGGATAGAAAAGCAGTGGCGGCTTCTCGAAGGAGGCTAAGGAGGCTCAGCCTCCTCAACAATTTATCCAGCAAATAGCACCAGAAATATTTTGTTGATTATTCTTTATTTTATTTCCCGCTCATCTAAAAATTTTCAATTCCACAATTAATTCCCCGTTTTCACTACTTATTTTAGAATCCGACAACAGTGTCCAGAGGCTAGATTTCACAATCATCTCTCTCCAAACACGTGTTGCTCTACACAGTTGCCGTTATTTCACCAGTCTAATTGCTAATACCGTAAAAAAGAGCGGAAATGGCAACACTCCCGGTAGGCTACCCTCTGGGATAGCTTCTAGCTGTTGCGATGATATACGAACCAAAACGAACTACGGAATACAGAATACGAGCGTGGGTCCGTGCGTGCTTGCTTTGTTTTAGATGATTAGCGAGAATAATTAAGTTTTGTTTTTTCTTGATACTTTTAAATTAATATTTGAACAAACAGATGTTATTTTTCAAATTTTATAACATAAATTCACTGATATAATTTATTCAAGAGAGCGTTTGAAGTATCTCATTGATAAAATTTTAAGTTTCCGTAAAACAGAATTGCATTTTAATAGTTTATTTGAAAATTTTTCAACTGATGACGCTCCTCCCGTGAAAAGGAGTGTAAAACAGTAAACGAGTAAAACGTCATTCGAATGTTTTTCGAAAGAGTTTTCCAATACACTTTTAGAAATATTATTTTTTTTGATAAAATATCACTGCACAATGAATTGAGAACAAAAAAAAATTTTGGCAAGAGAAACTCTATACCTCCACGTTGGTTTTTGCTGGGCAACAATTAATTTTGTCACTGAAGTAGCTGCGCAAAGGTTAAATTAACTGGCTGAGTATAGTATATTTTTATGTCCAGCCTCCTCTCTTAAAAACTTCACGAGCCGCCACTGTAGAAAAGTTTTTTGACACATGAAATCTATGCGACACTTCATTATTTGTTTGAAATAATGTGGCATTGATTGTACCCATGGCCTTCGTAATTCCCGCTGTTACACATTTTATATTAATAGTGAGATTATTGTTTATTAAACAAGGGGTATTGATACTAGTTTCTTTGAAAATTGAAATATCTGCGCCAGTATCCACTATGAATGTGCACAGTTTGTCCGATATGTTAGTATATATGTAGTTTTACAAAGTTGGAAAGCGTAAAGTCAATGTGGAATATATTCTTCGTTACGTTTGATGGTCCCCCTGTTGTAACTGGGGGTCCTGAAAGTTTCCCGACTCCTCAGCTGCCTCAATGCATCTAACATTCTGAGTATAGTTGTTGTTCCTATGGTTGGTTATCCAGCTGCTACCCCTTGCAATGTAACCCCTGTATTGATTACCTCTAAAGTTATTAATCCTCCTAGTGTTATTATTTGACCGGCTGTCTACATTGAATCTTTCAATATGATTCCTGGCCTGATTGTACCTTGACCCAACATTGCTACTAATTCTGCGACCGTTTACCCTATTGCTCTCATAACTAAGGACTGTTGTTAGCTGATCAGAACGTGTATCCACCTCTACGAATTTTGTAAGGGCCTCTTCTGCCGTGGAAAAGTTACCTGCCTCTGAAATCCACCTAGTTTTCTCCTGATTGGCATTTTTGCTTAACGCCGGACTGCCGCTTCATTGGTGTACTTTTCTGCCAACAATCTCGGCATTATATACGAGCTCCTAAGAGATTCGACCAGCTTCTCCACCTCTGCTGTGTACTTCACGGCGTCTTCGTTGTATTGCCTCAGATTATTTAATTTTGCTGCCAACAATCCTGAATTTTCACCTTTCACCTTACTTCTAAGAGCGGTTATTATTCCGTCTAAAGTACTTTCATCAGCTATCACTGCTCTGGCCTTGCCTGCCAACATAGTATTTACAAAAGCTACTGAGGTGACTGATAACTCTCCATTAACATTAGTCTTTATCAATTCCAATGCATCCAGAAACCCGAACAAATTTTCGAAAGAACCATCGAATTGTTGGGGTATAAGTTTACATGCTAAGTTAATAAAATCTACTTGTGACAAAGCCATTATGTCTAAGGGTTCGCTCTCTTCGCTCTCTATATCCTCCTCAAATTTATTTGTGTCAATTAATTGAACACATGAAATAGGAATTTTATACATCAACTTCAGCACCTGGAAGGACCTAACTAACCTGTCTCTGACTAATAAAAATTTGGAATCGTACTTTGCTTTGTAATTATTATCAAGTGCATCCCATGAAAGAGCTATGTTACGAGTAAATTCATTAAATAACGGAATCAAATTATTTTTAATTTCTTCCCTAACCGACTCACATTTTGGTACTAATGTTTTCAAAACCTGTTTGGATTGATTCTTTATTTCCTCTGTTAGTTTATCTAATACTATATATAATTTTTCTGGATCAACAGATATCTAGTCTAGACAGTGTAAAATAAGCAGTAACAATAACATAGCAAAACAATACAACATAATAATTTTCGAGTATAATATCACATCTAACCTCTTGTGATACATACGCAATTAATAATAATGAGAAAAATAATAATAGGAATAATAAAAGATATAGACACAGTAAATCAGTAATCATAAGAATCCGTAGGAATTATATGTAATCTTACCACTTGTTACACTACACTGGTTTTGGACTGCGTCAAGTTCCTTCTGATGGTCCTTTTCATATTGCGCCTGTACATCGCCCAGATGGAAATCGTCAATTTCACCATTACTGCTGCTGTTAGTACATACATCGAAACATGAGCGTCTCCAGATACTTGGATTTGGCTTTCTTGTTCTATGAAGTTGGAATTCACTACGCCATTCTCCTGTACATCTTCATGCGTGAAATAGGATTTTCCCATGATAATTGCTCACCATACACTAGTTTAGTTCAAAATCCTGGAATCTTCTGATGGCAGGATCGCCATGTAAGTGTTGACAGGTCGTTGTTATGAAACACTTAGTGAAGTCACTTATATTTTTATTCAACAACTAAATAATTCTCTCTACAAATTACATTGAGCTCTCCTCGGTATAGAAACGACCATATTGAAGTTTTCCATTAATCTAATTTTAAATGTAATTGTACCCGTCTCATCAAAATGTCGAAACTATGTTTGTCCACGACCACCTAATAATAAGTCGATATTTTACCTCCTAACAAAAGGTATATGGTACCCATATATCTACTAGAGTGAATTATGGTTCATAATACATATACACGAAGTGATTATAGTGAACCACGCTCCATGATATCTGCTGGTTCGCACCAATCAACGTTTTCTGTGCCCACATATGGCTATGTATAGAGATCTGACAACTTTAATGGAAACGATAAGCAGAGAGAAGATGTTTCAGGTCCCAGAAGTAGCTATATACAGTCATCTAACAACTTTATTGGAAACGATAAACAACGAGAATATCTCTCAGCTGTCACAGTACTATTAGAGTTCTTCGTAGTAAAATAACATTATGAAAGCTATTTTTCGAGAACAATAAAACATTTAACATTAGTAATCATAATTTTACTTACCTTGACAAAATCATGTAAGATGTCGATCAGAGCTCTGCATACCTCTGGAATGATTCGTGAAATGCTTGTTTCAGATATCCGGAACAAATACATAAGTGAAGGATAGCTATCGCCGGTAGCCAAATATCTAAATGTTACTAATAACCTAATACGAGGTGGTATCGCTTCACGGAAGTTGGTATCACATTTTCTCACGACCGGTGAGATTTTCCTCAATAAGTATTCAAAATCTTCTCGGTTCATTCGAGTAAAATTTCGAAACAGAGCCTCATCGTCAGCAATTAATTTGTCGTAAAACTCATTCTGATCTTTTTGACCACCAATGTATAATTGTCTCCTCCACCACCTCGGCTTCCTTCTTTCCCTTTTTCCATTCAATGCTATCAACAATCATGCAGCCGCCGCAACCGTTTGTATATGCCTTTAACTGAAGTTGCTTGTTGCTTTTATTAAATTTATATAGATCCATGCCACAAACTTATGCTACAAAGCGCATGCGACAGTGAGCAACAAGTTGCTCGTGCAACATTGTTTCACTGTTTGCGGCATAGTCGCATATCTACGAATAGGAAACACTTGACGAAGTGTAGCATGCTACATGTTGCCTTTTGTTACCCCAGTGGAATTGCACCTTTTTACTCTCTCCAACTGCATTTCCTAAAATGCTGATCCTATCGCGTAATCGCGAGCTACACCTCGACCTCTCTAACTTTGTTTACTCTGTAGGAATTATATGGTTGTTTTACTTGTTTTTGTCTAATTTGCCAGGCCTACAGAATTAAAAATTGATATAAAGCTCATTTGTGTCTATATACAGTATAATTGAAGGAATAACCAACTGATTACATCAATATAATTGGATATTATAACCGATATATTTTCAGCTTATAATAAAGAAAATAATCCTCACTATAATAACGTAGAGCAATGCAGTATGTTTGTCAGTCCCACACCCGGTAAAGTCTGTGACGTTAAAATGTCACCACAGAAATGGCATCCTTGCTTAGACGAAGCTGGTTTTGGTTTTGAAGATGATAAAGGAGGACCATGCATCTTCCTGAAGCTGAATAAGGTAGGTTTATTATATTTTATACAAATTTAAAATCGTATGTGAATACTTCTATGCTAAAAGTAAAATCATATTGAACCATTCAACCAA
>CAJUYG010001479.1:22043-39505 GCA_910591675.1 Galerucella calmariensis
TCTTGATGATACTTGTTATAGGAGCTGTGAGATCAATGGGTTCAATATTTTTGTGTATGAGAGACGAGATACTAGAATACCTATGTTTAACGCATTTTATATAAATAGTCTAGTTCCTACCAAGCTTAAAAAATATAGTTTTTTCCATTTTCTATAATATTTATTTCAAGAGTACATTTTTCATGTCAGTAGCACCTCTCCTACCCATTTGAAGTTCTATCAGAATGTAAATTTATTGTAAGCTCCAATCAATTCGATCATTTTCACAAAAAAACAGTTTAAGGGGCTACTCCCTTATGGGAATAAATTGTGAATTTTTGCATTCACATTTTCCTCTTCTATATAACAGTTTCTACATTCTTTTCGCCCAGTGCCCCAACAGCTAAAAATCTGTAATATTATATTCTCGGGAGTATTTGGAAACAAAGCCTCTCCCTGCTGACTATTTTGCCATAATAGCCATAATATCAGTAGGGTCTTGATAATACCGAGATAATTTTGTCATAGCGTGTTGCTGAGAAAGGGGTCTCAATTTAGGAACATGTAACAAGATATATGACAATGAGAACAGGTAATGAGCAACTGGATAGAGAGCTGACTATACGAAGTATTTTAGACAATAACACTATTGAGAATACAAACGAAATAAGCTACCTAGGAATAAATTTCAATAACAGAAATGATCACAAGAATAGCGGAAGGAAGCAGGAGCACTATTGAAGAGAAGGGTAGCAAAAAAACAAAGAAAAATAATTTATCAAACAAACATGAATAAAAAAGAAGAGAAATTACTGGATTGATGGGAGAAAAAAGTACTCAGAGGAATATATGGGAAGAAAAAGATCAGAAAAACAAATGAGAAGCTCATAGAAGTATATGAAGTTGATGTAGCGCAACGAAATCTTAACAAAATAAAGTGTGTACTTTAAAATAAGTATTTTTCTAAAAAAACCACTAAATATAATCATATCTCTAGTCATATAATTACTCTGATTATATTTGGTTGTTTTTTTGAAGGAAAATACTTATTTTAAAGTACATACTTTATTTTGTTGAGCTTTTGTTGAGCTATCAATATACATACATTAAAATTGGGGGAGAGCTAATAGCTGAATCTGGTGTGGAAAAAGCTTTGTTGTATGCGCACGATATTGAGGAAAGGCTTATTGTAAGCTGGAGGAGTGGAAATTTAGAACTGGCGTGAGTGAAATTCAAAGTAAGCATGAAGTTATTGACGGGCATATATAATATATATAATAATAAAATGATAATGAAATATGATAAAATGATAATAAAATAAGTACTGCACTGCAT
Source organism: Galerucella calmariensis (assembly GCA_910591675.1). Classification (NCBI taxonomy): domain Eukaryota; kingdom Metazoa; phylum Arthropoda; class Insecta; order Coleoptera; family Chrysomelidae; genus Galerucella; species Galerucella calmariensis. The sequence goes on from CAJUYG010001479.1 coordinate 23,358, forward strand.
TTTTGACTTCTAGAAAGGGAGTCATAAATAGTATGGTTCAAGGGAAAGGAATACATTGATTATTTCGTGAACTGGCGATTTTAGGGAAACTTCCTGAAACCTGTTAATTTTTGAATGCACACTTCATCAAATAACTTTTCCATTATGTAATTTGATTACATTGTTAATACTAATGCCAAATTTTTGTAATTTATCTATTTTTTCAAAGGCAGAATTTATAGTAAGTTAAAGACATATACAGATCGACCTGCGTTCAGCGCACGGTGATCGAGGCTTGTCTATAACGTTGAGAGAGCGCTGAATTATCAATCGCGATAAGCGTCAAACACCGGACTTCGCTAATTTCGGAGTATACCAATTTGTAGAGTAAGATTCAAAGAGCAAGTGGGATTTTTCAATTTTGAAAAATGTACAGCTAGTCAAAAGTTATTAACATCGGAAGTTGAAGCTAGGCGTGAACAAGCTAAAAAAAATGTGTCCCATATGTTTTCCAATATTAATTTTCGTTAAATCAATTCCTACTCTTAACTTTAGAATTGTTGAAAGATATGCTCCAAATGCCACACATTTTGGAGAAAAAATTCACTAACTAGAAGCCGAGAAAACGGGAGTCACAGAGAGCTATGAGGAATTTCTGGTTCGTGATTGGTTCGTGAGGTTACATTAAACCCCACCATGACGCCTACTCGCTGCCACTTTAGTTTCGTTGCGCGCCAAGGAGAAATTGTACCTTCTGTATACATGCTGCGATACAACGAGAATTGGAAAATTAATTAACATACAGATTGGATTGCTTACATGGTTTATTAAACTACCACTGCTACTCTCTCAATTACAACAAACCTTATCTCAAAATTGTTGATGTTTATAAAATAAACAGCGATTGAAAAAAAATATAATATAAAGACGCAACGTCATATCGAATTTTCAGAACTCTATTTGGAAACATTTTCTCTATATGTCCCCATATTATCATCCTTATTTTGTCATTCTCATTATACATGCTGCTCAAATGAAAATATATCAAATTACGTATAAATTTTGAGAAATTTTTTCAATCTCATATGACTTATCATTTCGTATAATTTTGATGTTCATATTTCTTTGTGCGAGCCAAACTGAAGGAAATATCACCATGAAAGATAACAATTTTGAGTTCTCCCTAGGCTGCACTTGCAAACTGCGTCGTGAGCCACAGTGGACTATTCAAAAATTCAGGATAATCATCAGGGGTGGAGCGAAATGAATCCAAATTTTTTATTTTTGGAAATTGACTTGACACTAGTGATAGAAACTTGCATTTTTTGACCTGGAATGCTATAATGTTTGATTTTTCAAGATAAAAAAATATTACGAGGGTCCGCCCCACCCTCAAATTTCGACTTTTTGATTTTTCATAAATCGAACGAGCACTAGTACGAGAATGTTATATAATGTGTTCTAAATCACTGCTATATGTTATTTTTCGAGATAAAAAAATATTACGTGGGTCCGCTCCACTAATGAATTTTAAGTTTTTGAATTTTCATAAATCCAACCAGGACTAGTTTGAAAATAAAAGAAAATTTAAAGTGAATAAGTTTATTTGTTGAGAACATAACTTATTTTTACATTGCATTATAATCTTTCTTTGTCTCAAATGTGGGCCTTAAATTCAGAGAATGAAGTTTGGAGCGAATGAAGCCATCTCTTCTTATGTGGCCGCACACTGATGAGGAAGCGTCCGTAAAAAGCTTAATATGTCTTTCGACTGGCTGTGTGTGACAAGGAAATTTTGGAACATCTGATAATTCTCCAGTTTGTATAAAACATTTGAGCTCTTCATCAGAATATTTAACCAGTGCTGGTGGATCGGTTGTCACAATTTTGCCAGTCTACTATTGAAATGTAGTCTTCGGCTTCAAAATTCAGCGACGGTAATTGGAAGACCTTTACAGCTGCCATGTCTATCTCTTCAGCGCTTCTCACTTTTAAAATGCGCTTGAATGCAAGCTCCCTAATATGCTGTCGTGAATCAGCAACAATACAAAGAAGTACATTTTCTGGATGCGCGAAATAAGCATTGAATCGCCGCATCGACATTTTTTCTGTCATTCTCATTCAAATATCGGGAAAGTTTCATGAGTGATTTGCACTATCTGTACATAAATTATGTTTTTTCATGCGGAACCAAATAGGTGCACACACTTTTACCACATAATCAGCCAGTTTTCTCAAATTTTCGTTCTGCTGATTGATGGCAATATATGGTCGTAATATTCTGTTTGCAAAAGTAACCCAACGTGTGTGAGCCAACTGTCATAATATTACCCTTTTTATTATATTCATGACATTGTCAGTTCTGTTACAAAGCTTGTCAATAATTTTATGTCAGCTATTTTCTGTAGAATAAAGCCTTATTCTAAAGGTAATCCTTTGTATTCACTACAATTTATTCTACAGAAAAGTTAAATGGATAAGCTACTTCGCTCCGATCGTCTAGGTATAAATGTCAGGCTTGGAAACGCAGGTTAACTTTGGAATCATACAGATCGTTCGTGAACTTTCTGGAAGCGGCAGATGTGGAGGACAACTTGAAGAAGCTGAATCTACTAATAAACTACGTGAGTCCAGTCGTTTTTGAGTCCATTAGTGAAAGTACAACGTAGGAAGATGCCATAAAAATCCTTGAAAGCCTCTGCGTAAAGCCCAAAAATGAAATATTTTTTCGATATTCTCTCTCATCAAGAAGACAGCTTGCGGGTGAGTCAATCGACCAATATCTACAAACTTTGAAGCAGATGAGCAAAGACTGCAAATTTAAAGCTGTTACGGCCGTACAGAATAGAGATTATTTTATTCGAGACTCATTTATCAGTGGTTTAAGTTCACCACAAATTAGACAGCGGCTTCTTGAGCACTCTTCTTTGAGCTTAATTCAAGCGTTTGACACTGCGAGAGCGTTAGAAATAGCGAAGAAACATGCTGAATCATATTCATCAACTTTCGATTCAAGTGTTGCCGTTTTACAAAACGCAGAACCGTCACAAGATTGTGAAAATTAATCAACCAGGCAGTTAGCGGCTGCTGCACCTGCGCGAACACTGTCCTGCTAAAAATGCAATTTGCAATTCCTGCAATAAAAGAGGTCATTTTTCAACTGTGTGTGGATTCAAACTCAGAAATAATCTGCTGCTATTTTGTCTACGATTTCTGCTGTTTCTCCTAGTTGCTTATTCAAATCTATTATTCAAATTAAAATAAACAACATAATTACACAGGCACTAGTCGATACAGGGAGCTCTGATAGTTATATTTCAAGTAAAATTGTTGCCAGTAGAAATATTTGTGTCATTTCAACAATAATTAATGTGAAAATGGCTTCAACATCTCTCACGTCGCAAGTTCTTGGATATTGTATTGTACTCCTACAAATTTTGGATAACATTTATTCAAATGTAAAGCTTTTAGTCCTTGATGAACTCTGCACTGAAGTGATCATAGGTCACGATATTCTAAAGCAACATTCCCGACTCGAAATTCTCTTTGGAGGAGACAAATCTACCCTATCAATATGCAATTTAGCAGTAGCAAATGTTGAACCATTCAGTTTATTTTCAAATTTGACGTTTCGTTTAATTGCAAACCAATCGCAATAAAATCCCGTCGATTTACAACTTCAGACGTCAACTTTATTGAGCAAGAAATCAAACATCTTCTGAAAGAAAAGATCATAGGACCCAGTATCTTCCCCTGGCAAGCTCAACCTCTGGTAACTTCAAATGAAAACCACAAGAAACGTATGTGTATTGACTATTCTCAAATCATAAATAAATATACATTATTGGATGCATACCCATTGCCACGGGTAGAAGACATTGTAAACCAAATTTCCAAATATTCCGTTTTTAGTACAATCGACCTCCGTAGTGCCTATTACCAAATTCCAATTAAAGATGAAGAGAAGATCTACACAGCATTTGAAGCTTGTGGAAACTTGTACCAATTTACTCGAATTCCATTTGGTGTTTACAATGGAGTCGCTTGTGTCCAACGAACCGTCGACAGTATCATCAAGAAAGAAAATCTTAAAAGCGTATATGCTTATCTGGATGACGTCATTGGATGTCATTAAGAAGTACCGTTTAATAATGAATGAAACAAAATCAAGATTTTCCCTCAAATCGATTTGCATTCTTGGTTATTTATTATGCAACAAAACTATGAAACCGGACCCAGAACGACTTAGGCCTCTTTTGAATTTACCAGTACCTGATACTACAACTTCTCTTCGAAGAATTCTAAGAATGTTTGCACACTACTCTAAATGGGTTCCTGAATTTTTCGAAAAAATTTAGCCGCTGGCACACAGCACAAGTTTTCCATTGTCTGAAAAAGCAATTTTGGCATTTAGACAGCTCCAACAAGACATAGCCAACTCTTCGATTCCTTCAATTGATGACGACGCTGTGTTAACTGTTGAAACCGATGCCTCAGAATTTGCGATAGCTGCTCAATTATCCCAATCAGGTAGACCAGTTTTATTTTTCTCAAGAACCTTGTCCTCTCATTAACGAAAGCATTCGTCAGTTGAAAAAGAAGCGTACGCAATAGCAGAAGCACCGAAAAAGTGGCGACATTTTTTAATTGGTAGACATTTTCAACTCATTACGGATCAAAAGTCAGTGGCATTTATGTTTAATAACAAGTCTTCAAAAATCAAAAATGAGAAAATTCAACGTTGGCGTCTGGAATTGTCATGCTACAAGTATGATATCGTTAACAGGCCAGGAAGTCAAAACGCGGTAGCTGATGCTTTTTTCCGCATTACTTCTGCAATCATGTCTTCTGATGATCAAAAGAAATTATTTGATTTACATTCTTCGTTGTGTCACCCTGGTATTACTCGGTTTTTCCATTGGATACGCTGCAAAAATCTCCCTTATTCTGTGGAAGACGTCCGTCAAATTACCTCCTCATGTCTTGTTTGTGCTGAAATTAAACCAAAATTTCACAAAAATGAAGGAACATTAATCAAAGCCACCTCACCATTTGAACGTCTTAATTTGGATTTTAAAGGTCCTTTGCCTTCATCTTCAAGAAATAAGTACTTATTAACCTAACCGTTGTTGATGAATTTTCCAGATTCCCATTCGCATTTCCATGTTCCGACATATCATCCTCCACAGTTATCCAATGTTTGCGTCAAATATTTTCTATATTTGGCACTCCGGCATATGTTCATTCTAACCAAGGTACCTCTTTCATGTCCCGTGAACTTAAGTCATTTTTAGAGTCTCACGATATTGCATCAAGCCGCACGACTCAGGGTAATGGTCAGTGCGAACGATTTAATGGAATTATATGGCAAACCATCCAGTTGGCTTTAAAAACTCAAAATTTTGAAATAAACCAGTGGGAGCAGGTTCTAGTGGATTCTCTTCACTCTATTAGATCTCTTTTATGCACTGCTATCAACTCGACCCCAAATGAACGTTTGTTCAACTATGTGAGGCGCTCAACTTATGGATCGTCTGTTCCTACATGGCTAGCTGCCACCAGGTCCAATACTGTTAAAAAGATTCGTCCGTTCGAATAAATACGAACCCTTAGTTGACGGAGTCCAACTCCTAGAAGCCAACTCTGAATACGCCCATATCCGACTGAAAAAGGGAGAAGAAAAGATAGTTTCAACTCGGCATTTAGCTCCTCGAGAAGACATATCATTAATTCGTTGCGATGAAAATTCTGTCAATCAAGATCAAGACCATCTAAATCAAGAGTATCAAAATCAAGACCAAAGCATTCACGAAAGTCGAGACCAAAGCATTCAAGAAAATCAAGACCATCTGATTCAAGACCACTCCATTCAAGAACAGAACAATCAAGACGCAGTACTGAATATCGATAGGCCTGTTAGGACACGAAGGCGTCCTCAATATTTAGAAGACTTCCTCGAGAAATAAAAAGGCAGGAAGAATGTCATAATATTACCCTTTTTATTATATTCATGACATTGTCGGTTCTGTTACAAAGCTTGTCAATAATTTTATGTCAGCTATTTTCTGTAGAATAGACCCTTATTCTAAAGGTAATCCTTTGTATTCACTACACCAACTTTCCTGGATTTCTTTTTTCCAGATCATCAAATACTTTTCCACTTATGACAGCTTGACTGATCTCCAATAGGTTTTTTTGATCAGAACTAAGGTCTTTTACGTCCACCAATAGTTGCTGACTTAAATGGTCCTTGACCAATATATTTTTGTTTTGTTCCATACGCAAACTTATTACTTGATAATCAGGGATATAATTACGATAAAGAATTCTTTCTTACTACTTTTTTGTTACATCTGCCTGTTCAATGCGTATTTTTTAGTATATAATTGTATGTTGTTTCAGATTTACAATTGGTATCCAGAATATTATAATTCAACTAATCTTCCTGATTCCAGTGTAATGAGTGAATACATAAGAAAAGATATTTTGGAAGCAGAAGCCAGAAACGAGGTATTTCGAAAATACGTATTTTACGTAAGTGACAATATACAATATTATTGTTATATTCTAGCACCAAATGGTGTGGGTGACGTGTGAAGGTGAAAATCCTGCTGACAAGGAAAATATCGGTCCATTACGATATATACCTCAACGAGGTTTTTCTTCTCAATACTTTCCGTTCAAAAATCAGGATGGTTATCTTTCGCCCTTAGTAGCTGTTCATTTTGAATCACCAAAGCGTAAGTATCCTTCTACTTGTACATACTTATTGGTGTTGGAATTTATATGTATTCGATATTCGCTAAATGGAAAAACCCCTTATTGTCTATCACGTCAAGAACTATGAACTCTGAAAGCACCATCCTTGGACCAAAAATTGAAAATTAGCAAAGTGACTATAAACTATTATCACATTGTCAGCTACAGACACAAAAATAGACTATGATGCAGACTAAGTGGTTTTAAAAGTTCGTTTCAAAGCATCTATCTCGTTCGATATAACCATACAGAAAGGTCACGTGTTGCTGAACATGTTTTATATTGTATTCAATAGGTCTAGATTGTGTAAAATAGTTGAGAATTGTATCTAACACTGGAATTTTGGATGGATTTGGAAGTATACAAATCGTTGAATGTAATAGTTTAAAGAAAGACAAAGGACCCATTCCTAATAGTTCATTGTGAGTATTTTTCTTTAGGAAAAAATCAATTGTGAACTTTTTTCGCGCTGGGACGGCTTGTTCCCACGAATAACCGCGATATAATTCAGTATAAGGACACCTTGGTGATAGTTCACCTTCATTATCTGAAGAAGATAACTTTGATAACGAAACGCAGAATAAACCATGGGTAACAAAAAATATGACTTTTTTCGCAAGAACTTGGTTTTTTGTAAAAAAATTGAGATTCAATAATGATGTACGTACTACATTCTCAGTAATCAAACCTTTCAAGTCAATTTCTATAATTGGGTTGCAAAAGTTACACAACTTGTTTTGAATAATACCAAAATATTATTCTGTGAAATATTTCGTCAGTGTTCCATCGTCACAATGAAACTCTTGTTTGTTGAAAAATTATAACATATCAGTATATATAGTAAGCCAGTCCTAGCGGATTGTACCAGGTTATGGGGACTCTAAAGATGCGAGAGTAGTGCCACCTAGAGGGTCAGATATAAGTCAGATCAGTTCTAAACACACTAATAAAATTTAGAATTTAATGAGCTCTGTAACGCTGTTGGTAGTTATTCTAGATATTGCGCGCATGCCTTACATTGCCGTTTTACGCCATTTTATAGTTACATGTACTGTGGTGTACTTCGTTCTTCAAGTTTGTTGTGGAAATGGGAATTAGTTATGATCAATAATCATTAACGAAAAAGACAATGTCCAAATTTATTGTGAAGGAATATAACAGATAGTGCACTCGGTAAGTTTATTTTAAATAAAATCAAACAAAACATCTTTCATTACATAGAAAGTGACACATTTCTCAAGTAGTTTTCCTATATACACCTTAATACTTCCAATCCAGGAAGAACAGCTTCAAGTTCAGTCGAAAGAAATGATTTCGAAAGATAATTATTTCAAGTAAGCATATTCATTCTTCATAATATCACTCTCATTGAATGTAATTAAATGTTATTTTATTCTAGATTACAAACCAAAGAAGTTGATAAACATTTGTTTGTACCCCACTATGGCAGAGGACCACCACAAGAAACAACAAATTCAATTACAAGCAAAGAGTGTGTGTAAGAAATGTAGGAGTGCATCAAGCCATTATCAGTTGTTGATGATTGTATGAAAGTGATATAAAGCTAATATTTTATAAAATATATTTGTTAATAAGAAAATTGTTCGCAAATACTAGGATTATTTTAGAACCTACTATGGAGGCTTCCCCTTAAGAACCGCCAATAAAAGACAAAAGGCAACAATTTCGGAAAGTAAACAGTTTCAAGGAACAAGTTTTCATTTATTTTTTATTTTTTTCTATTCAGCTTAAAGTGCTTTGTGACAGCTCTGGCCATTACCACTAGATACAATACACACAATATGTGTTAGGGATATTCTGTCAGTATTGGCAACGCCGCAAAGACAGCAAAGAGAGTTCGGTAACACCTGTAAAGCTATATATTCCAGTAAATAAAGGAAAAAAGTTAACATCAATTACGCCCTATTGTCATCTTCCGGTTGGAAGTTGCATTTGGTACCTCATTAAACATGAGACAAAGTTCTGCATGAAAACGCGTGCGAGGGCGGAGAAAATGGCCCCAAAAGACCAGAAAAATAGGTTTTCAGTTAATATCTCCTAAAATATGGCAGTTAGAGATGAAGATAAAAATTAAAGTTCAATTAATTTCATACAAAAATGGTCCCTATGATTTTTCTCGAAAATTTGACCGGTTTCGAGAAAAACGGCACCAAGCGCACCTCGAATAATGAGCTTCTGTGCTGTATGACGTAGAGCACAGTCCGTGTATTTACACATCAGCGGGGGGACAAATTATTCAATAACTTTGTGAAAAATGCATATTTTCTCATAATTCAAAATTCATGTGAAAGAGGAATTCTGCTGCTATCATACCCTGTGAATTGAGTCACGCTTGACTCTTTTGGCCACATCAGAACACGGGTCAAACTTTCTGCTCCCGGGCAATTTTGACCTCGCCAGGAATTTGTTCCTATTTTTTTTGTATTGCACTAATTTACTCAACATTTTCTTGATTATGGGTCCTCATAAGGTCCTTTGTCATCCCTGAAATTTGTATATCCTAATTTTTTTAAATTTTCATTTAATCGTTGTTTATTGAATCCCAAATTTTTGCTGTTTTTGGATCGCGGGGAAATTTTGTGAACATCATAAATTACAAATTTATACATGATCCGATTGGTCTCTATGATACATCATTTGAAAGCTAAGAATGTCTACCTTTCGATTGTGCAATTACTTTTTTTGACGAAGTCGTCTATTATTCAATAAAATTAGAAAACGCGGGCTCAAGGAAAAAACGCACTTTTTTTGGTGGTTTTTTTCTCCCTGCTCTCTATTTCTAACATTTTAACACCTTAACTAGTGTAACAGGGGAATTCCCACCTTTCCATCGATGTATATAAGTCATACCTTTGATACCCCGGGGAAAAACCAGTATATCTAAATGTATACGCTATAATTTGTTACTTTCGTTCCTCCGTCGTTCGCCGCGCGTGTGCTCTACGTGGCACTCGTGTCGTCTGCTCATCTATTTGTGGTTCGTGTGAGTCACGCCAGTGTTTGAAATATAAATACAGCGATAATATGTTATCCCAAGAGGTAGAGTTAGAGGAAACTGTAGACTCAGAAGAAGTTGTTGACGGGGTAGAGCAAGAGGGAGCTCTAGACCCAGAAGAAGTTATTGACCAAGAATCAGATGATGACTGGTGACGAACAGATTTATGTCATAATTGCAATGTATTTTTATATACTTTTTTCATCAATTCACGGACAATTAACCCGCGAATCTCTTGTACTTTTGTTAAAAATTTTCTATGTAATATTTTAGTCTATAATGTATTATTCTTGTATCATTATATTGGGTTCTCCCGATGATAAATAAATAAATAAATGAATAAAAATATATTTTTCTATAATAAATGAAACATGGAAAACGTTTATAACTCGTTATTCCAAAAACCTCAATCACTCTGGTTGCAAAAATTTGCGGAGAATCTGCAAGAAATTGTTGCTGAGTATTAGTATTATGTGTAGATATTCTTCACTCTTGAGGCATTTTCAGTTTTCCCTACCAAAAACCTAATGAACTTCAGTTTTTTGCCACATGTGCAAGGCTGATTGTTGCTAGATTCAGGTCTACTGGTGAGGTCCATCTCGCTAGAATTAATCTTATAGCCCGTTTTCCTAATAAGTATATCTTGAGGCCTCATCTGAGAGTGAAACAAGACTCTCGGAAACATAAATATCCATCAAAAGTGTCTGGTTACAGGGTTTCTCATTTATGGCACCGAGGATTTTCCCAATCTTTAAAATGAGGTGGCGCCATCTACAATTGGTTTCTACAATCCAAAACATTGAAAATAATGGATTTCCAACACCCCCAGCTCAAATTTTGTACAAAACTTGCATATTTCACAAGTCTCAAAATTTCCGGTATTTTAACCCGATTTTTTTGCAGAAAATATTAATGTTGCGAGAAAAATCATGAGGACCATTTTTGTATAAAATTAACTGAACAATTTTTACCTGAGCCGAAAATCTCTAACTGCCATATTTTAGGAGATATTGGCTGAAAACCTATTTTCCTGGTCTTTTGGGGCCATTTTCTCCGCCCTCGCACGCGTTTTCATGCAGAACTTTGTCTTATGTTTAATGATGTACCAAATGCAACTTCCAACCGGAAGATGAAAACAGGGCGTCATTAATGTTAACTTTGCCTTTTTTCCTCCTTCATTTACTGGACTAATACCTATGCTTTTCTTTATACCGTTTAATTATTAAAATCAGTGTTTACAGTCCACTATTATTTACCTCTGACCAGTTAAAGTGAAGAAGGCATTATACACAACATTGGTCAGTTCGAACCGAATCGGAATTTGGTTCAAAAGTAGTTATAATAAAGGTGGGAAAAATTTTGAGGTTAGGAAGTCGATTGCCGCCACGGCGAATACAGTTTTGCAATCGTCTATTCCACCATCACAGTGCCAGAGGTGTAGAGAAATCAAGATACATTCAAAAACGTGAGTCTGTTCCTTTTTATATTAATATTTCACTTTATTTCCTTTCCTCTGCACTTACGCTTGTTATTTGTTCATTATGGCAGAATTGGAAGAGGAAGTGAGAGTTCTGATCCTCAAACGAGGCATTATAAAATGCAGATTAACTGAATTTGGAAGCTATTTTGATAAAATAGATAAGGAGGATTTAAATGATTCAAAAATTGAAGATTTAAGTGGAAGATTGTATAGTGTAAGTTCAGTATATCAGGAATTTGAAGATATTGAAACAGAACTTACACTAAGAAAATTATTAACTCCGGTAGAACAACGAGAAGTTTCTGAGTTTGAGGTTTCGTATTTTGATATACTTAGTAGGAGAAGTTAAATCTTCAATTCAAAATTTTGAAAGACATTCTGTAGCAGATGTTTCAAATGTCAGGGAAAGTTCTGTCACAGGTAATATTGTACGAAACACTGATACTTTTAAATTGCCTCCTATTCAACTTTCAAAGTTTGACGGTTAATATAGTTCATAGCTGGAGTTTAGGGATGTCATTTGTGGTCTAGTAGATACAAATCAGAGCATGAATGATTATCAAAAATTCTACTACTTAAAGCACGCCCTAACTCCAGAAGCAAGTTGCTTGGCAGAAAATGAAAGATCGTTATGAAAATGAGGGTATGATAATCCACAGCCATATTCAAAATATTTTTGAGTGTCCACCTGTTTACAAAGAGTCACCTGTAGCATTGAGAAACTTATTTGAACAAGTATCGAATGATTTAGCTTCTTTAACTGCATTGGGGGAAAAGGTAGATACATGGGATAGGCTAATAATATATATCTTAGCGTCTGAATTTGATTCAATAACTAAAAGAGAGTGGGAATCTTATAAATATGAGGGAAAACTTCCTACGCTTGAAATTGTAGACAAGTTTTTAAAGCAAGAATGTGAGACGTTAGAAAAGCTTGCTGTCGATAAACATTCAAATAATATAAAGACACAATCTGCAACCTTTCTAACATCTTCAGATAAACAATGTGTGCTATGTCACAATGATCACAAAATATATAATTGCGAACCATTTTGAAACTTCAAAATAACAGATGTATTCAAAAGGTCAAAGAGCTAAAGTTGTGCGGTAATTGTTTAAAAACAGGTCACCCATATTGGAAGTGTAAAGGGAAACGATGTTTATAATGTTCCAAATCCCACAATGTTTCATTACATTTAGAAAAAAGATCTAACGACAACGGTATTAATACCCATACGCACACCACTGACACAAGAGAAACCTCACCGGTTCAACCGTCATCGTTAGCGAGCACCTCGAATACGGCAACGTTGGATTCAACAGAAATCGAGACAGTTAGCCACACGACTTTGGAGAATAATAGTTTTTCTGGACATTCGGATTTTGAAATTTTGTTATCAACAGCGATTGTTTGTGCACTAAACGGTTCCAATTTCATGTATTGTCGCGCATTACTAGATAGCGAATCGCAAAGCAATTTTATGACGGAAGGTTTAATGAAAAAACTAAATATTCAGCCCACCAAAATAAAGCATGTTGTTGAAGGGGTAGCTAGAACTTTAACAAATATTCAAAAACGGGCTAGTATTGTTGTAAAGTCGTGTCATAATGATTTTAATAAAAATATAAATTGTTCAATTTTGCCGAAAATAACAGACCGATTGCCGTTCATTTGAAAAAGAATTTCTAATTATTCCTAAACAGTTAAAGTTAGCAGATCCGTATTTTAATGTCTCCAATGAGAATACGGTCCTGGCCGCTTTACGGAACAAGCAGAAATTATAGAGAGTGTTGAATTCTAAGATTTAATGTGGAAAATCACGCAAAAAATTGTGAACGTGAAATATCTATAAGAATAATAACATCAGTCGAACATTGCAGGGTGAGTAAAGCAAAGAACTACTATTTTCCTATGAAAATTCCATAAATGTTAATATCCATAACCTTTAAATAAACCTGTCAGTCGAGTAATTAACTTAAAGATAAAGATAAGGAATTTAATTCCAACTAATGAAAAGACAGGTCCGGTCCGAGGAGAATTTCTGAAAGTTGAGTTAGCTCGTGTGTGAATTGTAGGTCGAACTAAGTAAATCTGCAGTATATTGCACTCGAGACGCGAAACTTGTCGGAAATGGAGCAATTAATGAAAAACTGGAAGAAATGGATGCAAGGAATGCTAGAATTGAAAATAAAATAGATGGGATGTATAAGCAAATCGAGCAACTGAAAAAAGAGAATAGGCAGTTAAAAAGGGAAAATATTGACTTGAGAGGGGAAACGGAACATTTAAATGAAAAGATCATACAGATTGAAAAAAGTCTAAGAAAGAAAAATGTTATAATACATGGAATCATGGAGGAGGAACAGGAAAGCAAGATACAGTTGGAAAATAAATTGAAGAACATTATTAGTGAAGTGAACAGCACGATTGATGTAAAAACTGATGTAATTGAATTCAGGAAAATTGGTGGAAATAACAAAAATAGACCTGTTTTGGTGGAAATGAAAGATTGGGATAAGAAGATGGATATCCTAAAAGAAGCAAATAAGTTAAAAGGGACAACAATATACATCAATGAAAATTATCCAAAAGAAATACTACAACAGAAAAGAATTTAATAGATACATGAAAGAGGCAAAAGACAGCGGAAAAACGGTGAAACTGATTTACAACAGATTGTATATAAATGGGAAAGAGTTTAAATTAACAGACTTACAGCAGGGTAGGGAAACGGATAACGAAACCCAGGATGAGAGAAAGAGATCTGCCAGCATGAGATCCCTAGAAGGTCACTCAAAGGAACAATCTACAAAAATAATTTGAAAAAATGAAAAAAACTGATTAAAACTGAGAGCACGGCAGGAATAAAGGATGATGACCAGGCAAAGAAAAAGGTAAATAGAAATAATGCCCACACTAAAATTAAAAACACAAAAAGGAATAAAAGGCGTGAGCCATCAATCACACTAGGTACATGGAATGTGAGAACATTATTGATACCAGGCAAGCTGGAAGAAATTTCAAGAGAAATGAAAAAATACAATTTAGTTATTCTGGCTCTACAAGAAATTAGATGGAAAGAGGAGGGTGCAATAGAGAAGAAAAACTACACATTTTACTATTCAGGAGAAAAGCAACAAGGACGAAATGGAACAGGATTTTTAGTAGCTCAAAGCCTTAGAGATAAAATAATAGAATTCAAAGCAATTAATGGAAGACTCTCACTTATAAGAATTAAACATAAACAAGCTAACATAACTATTATCAACACATACGCACCCACGGAAAAAGAAGAAGAAAAAAAAACCCAATTCTACGAACTGTTAGAAGAGACTGCTCTTGAAGTACCAGCAAATGATATACTGATGCTAATTGGAGACTTCAACGCAAAGATCGTAAAGGAGGAATATATAAAGGAAGTAGCTGGAAAAGAAACTATTCATGAATACACTAATAACAACGAAGGTAGACTCTGTGGACTGGCAGCAACAACTAATACCTTCATTGTAAGCACGAGACATAAACATAAGAGAGAACATAAAATAACCTGGATGAGACCAGGAACGACAGAAGGAAACCAAATAGATCATGTTTTGATATCCAAAAAATGGAATAAAATAATACAAGATGTCAGGTCATACAGAGGAGCCAATGCAGATTCAGATCATATTTTAGTAAAAGCCAAATTGAAATTGAAAATAATAAAGACTAACCATACACACAACGCCAAAAAAAGATGGAATATAGACAAATTGAAGTCACAAACCAGTAAGGCACAATATGTGGAGACAATAAATGGTAAGTTAGAAACTATCAATGGGAATAATATCGAAGTACTATGGGAAAACATGGAAGAAAGTATTATTAGTGCCGCAGATCAGTCACTAGGACCATTTACATTTAAAGCAAGTAAGGAATGGTATGAAGAGGAATGTGATAATAAAGTTAGGGCAAAGAATTATGCAAAATTGAACTGGCTAAAAACAAAAATGGAAGAAGATCAACAAACATATAAGAAATTGAAAAAGGAAGCAAATAAATGCTGTATAAACAAAAAAAGACAATGGATTGACATGCAAATGGAAGATTTGGAGAGAAATTGCAGGGACAGTGGAAGACTATTCGGATATATGAAATCACAAAATAAAAGATATAAAGTACCTGCAAAAATAGAAAAAAAAGACTGGACACATTACTTTAAAGAGATGTTCAGAAACAGGGAAGAAAATATAGAGGACACAAACAAGAGCCGTGAGGGAGAAAAGGAAAAAGCCCCCACATATGAAGAATTCAAGGAAATAATTAACCAACTTGAACCAAAAAAAAACCAGGTCCTGATCAGATCGTGAACGAATTGATAAAGACTGGAGGAGAAAAATTACTTAAAACAATCTACAAGTTAATAACTGTAATATGGGATGAAGAAGATATGCCAATGGAATGAAGGCTGGATAACACCAATACTAAAGAAAGGAGATCCAACAAAATGCCAAAGCTATAGATGTATAACATTGCTCAACACAACTTACAAATTACTCACAACACTTATACGACAAAAGTTAGCAAGATACGCTGAAAGAACAATTGGACAATACCAACATGGATTTCGGGAAAATAGATCGACCACAGATGCAATACACATTGTAACACAGACAATGGAAAAATGCTACGAGCATGGTATGGACTTATATGTTATATTTATAGATTTCAAACAAGCATTCGACAGTGTCTCCCGAAGTAAACTATTACAGGATATGGAAGACTTGGCAATACCATCAAAGCTGATCAGATTAACAAAAATGTCTATGGAATAATCAAAGGCAAGAGTAATAACAAGAGAAGGAGTCACGGAAGAAATCTCGATTGAAACAGGAGTAAGACAAGGAGACGCCCTATCCACCACACTCTTCAAC